>JAHREE010000245.1:3624368-3712565 GCA_033628505.1 Tringa tobata | reverse complement strand
GGGCCCGGGGGGTGCCGCCGGCTCGGTTCGGCCCGGCCCGGCGCTGCCTTAGCCGGGCCCGGAGCCCCGGGAGGGCCCTGGGGGCGGCCGGCGGTGGGCTCTGCCGCGGTCACTCTCTGCGGGCTCGGGGCCAGCCCGGCGGTAGGTGGGGAACCCCGTAATGCCTGTCACACCTCGGTTGGAAAGGGGTTTGCTACTTTCTTCATTTAAAAATTCGGTGGAACAAACGGGCTGACTCAGAAAAAGAGGCCGGTGTAAGTATTTCTGTGTTCTGGTCCAGCTGGCCTGTGTCTGTGACGCGGGGGACCCACTAGTTGCCTCTTGCAGCCATCACTTCTTGTACGAGGCTGCGCTCCTTTGGGAGGATAACGGTACCTGGCTTGCAGAAACTTTGTCAGATAATTGAAAATAAATACTTATTTCCATCCTAAACCAGTGAGGCTGATTCCAAAGCGTTTTACGAACTTTTCCAAAAGTTCATTTTACAAACAGCACAAGCAGAGTGTTCGTGCTAACCCACGGCAGTAACTCTGCACTGGGGGTACAGGCATACGTATCCAAGAAATAAAGGAGGCAGAACACATCTGGCAGTTCGCTTGATGCAAAACTAACAGGTTTATCTAAAGCACGTGATTTTCTTAGTAACGTACCTGCCTTGCTGTTTTAAGAACTGTGGTGGATGGTTCATATCTCTTTATTGCATGAAGCGTTTGTGTGGACTCGAGGATTCCAGAGGTAGCACGTACCCACTCCCAAGCAGATATATTTTCTAAGAATTGCTATCGACTCCTGCTTCTCTCTCCCATGGCATGTAGTCCCAGGTTGTGCTGGATTGACTGGGTACAGCAACGGTTGGCTCTGGCGCAGCTGGGAAATTGGGAGCCCTGCGGAGCGCTCTGCCAGCCTCCTGGGGGGGGTCTGGTTTGGTTTTTAACCACGCTTTTTTTTCGGCTCTAACAGCTCTGCTTCGTGTACGTATCTGCTGGTGTTGTTCGTCATTAAACATGATGTAAGAGAAAAATCCTCTTCCTCCCAACTGCTTTTAAGTAGGAAGTTTGGAACTCTGTTTGAAGCCGTGCTTTAGCCTAGTAATGGAGGCACATCAAATGCTGGATCAATGCATCCTGTGCGAGTGCAAGCCTCTCTGATTCAATTGATCATTTTCCCTGCCTTAATAGGTGGTATCTTTATTGTACTGCCACTACCAACTCAAATATAGCCATGTACAATCTTATCCTTTATGTCAGTTATGTCAATAGGAAATAGACGCTGTCAGTTCTCTCTTGCCCAGATCTTCAGATGCGTTTAGGTGCTTAAATGTCATTAAGATCAATGCTGCTGTTATAAAAGAGTTGTATATTTTGAAAGAAAAATAAACTGTCCACAGAGCACATTGCAGAGTGAGCAGGTTGTATCCTATGGGTCTGATTTCCCAAATTGAACAGGGGTACCTTAGGCTGACTGTGCCTGTTCCTTCTCTGTGCTGTCTGCCCCACGGATGCTGTGGAGCAAGCCTGTTGTGTGTACAGCAGGTACTGAGCTGCACGTATTACAGCCTTCTGTATCCAACATAAAAGCAGGGATAGTTCAGGGAAGTATGCCGTGTTCCTTCCCAAGCAGCTGAGTTATCCTTGGAACCAGAGCAGGGCAAGTACCTGGAGCCTGAAGCAGCCACAGGCACCACATTAAGCCACTGGTGTTTGTCACTCAGCCCCAATTAATCACTATTCTATAGATCTCAGCCTGAATCTGTGGCACCTGGGTGCATGCAGTCACGTGCCTTATTGGTTTGATGATCTGTACATAGGACGCACTGGGAGAGTTTTAAGAGGAATCCTTTACCATGGTAACTTCAGACCATGTAGTGTACTGTAACATGTTTCTATGGATAACATACTCCTGTTAGGGTACAGCATTGCCTGGAGGCTCTTGTGGCCCTTTCAGCTGGAGCTTGTCTCATTATGGTATTCTGGTACATTAGCTTGGTGAAGTGTTGCAGTAATTACAGATAGTTTTATTCAACTTAATGCTCTGAAAGGGGAGCTCAGTAGCACTTCAGTTGCAAAAATAATAAAGGGCAGAAACAAACGGAGATTGTTTTTGAGGTTAGAAATGTTAGCAGGAAAGAAATAAATCCTGGAAAAATTCAAATACTTTGAAAATTATAGCAATGGAGATATAAAGGAGTGAAAATCGATATGAACATTTGGAGAATCAAGTCGAGACAAGCAGATTCTTATTTTGGCATGGCTATAGTGTGAGGTACAGTGGTGAACTCAAGGTGGCTACTTCCACAAGTTTCCACAAGTTCTTGTCTCTCAACACAAATTTTGTGAAGTTCTGCTTTGGTACAAATAGGTGAAAGATTGCTGAGGGAGACTTGTGGCTGTTCTTTTGTCGTAAGTAGACTTTTAGGAACTAGCATCTGCAATTCACATCTTAGAGGCTTACCCGAGAATATGATCTGTATTTTTGATCACCTAAGTTCCAGAGAGGCAAGTTGTAAGAAATGAAATGTATTCAAAGGCTAGGCAGTTCTCTGTATTCTGAGAAAATGTACTACTTTATATACCACATGGACAAATAATTCAAGGAGATTTTTTCCATAAGACAGTTGCATGCATAGTGGCTGCAGCCATATATTAAGACTACACCAAAAATTTTTCTTACAGCAGGGGAGCAAAATTACTTGGTTTTCTCTTCATTGCAGGCATTTATAGAGAATTTTAGTTAAGTTGCTTTAATTGAGAAGTTTGAACTCAAACTGTGAGGTTGGCTCCATAGTCTGTAGTAAGACGTTTTGAGATCTGATGGATTGATTTGACATGTTTACAGCCTGGGACAACTTTTCACATTGAAATTCTGCTTCTGGACTGATAAATCAAATCCATAAAGTTCATAATTTTAATTATTCCTTCCTGAATATGTAAAATTCTCATTCATTTTCAGAAGGTATTTTTCCAAAATTTTCAACTAATACTGAAATAATTTTCAGGATGGAAGCATGAATGTATCCAGGCTGCTGTCAAAGAGGTTTCCAGTGAATCTGCATGACCTCAGCGTTTCATTTTGTCTGTTTTCTCTCGGAATTTCAGAAGGATGATTCCCAGAGACTTCTGGAAAGCTTCAACTGTGATGAAAAAGAGCACGCAGTCAGGAGAAGTAAAGCAGAACCCTATGCATCACAAGAGGAAATGGTGCTGGAGGTAAAGCTCTGCTCTTGTTGGTGGATGTCTGTTTTGTTGCGTGTAGCAAAACATTGTACATTTCCCAAACACATTAGCTCATTTATAATTCATTAAGAAGCAACGTTCTTATTTGAGGGGACTTTCTCCCACCTATTTGCCTAACTACCAAAGTGGGTTTTTTCCTAATCATTTCTTCCTTTTGCTGTTACTAGTATTTTGCTGTTACTAGTATCAAACTGACAGTTCATGAAGAAGCCTAGATGGAAAAGGCTTTTAGTTCGGTTAGAACACTTCGGAAAAGCGAGTATTTTCATTCTGAGATCTTCCACCTTGCAATGATACCATAATTACCCTATTAATAATAAAGGTGTATTACTCGTGCCCGCTGAGCAGCAGGATGCGTTAGTTGTGGCACACTGCGATGCGGCTTTACAGCTTCGGGCTGAGAAGCGGTGGATCTGCCGGATTCTGTCCCTCCATACGTACTGCAGCAGTGGGACTGCTTGGTATGACCCAGTATTTTCCGTGCTGACCCCACGCTTTTAACTTTATCAGTAAATCAAAAAATGACTTCTGGAAATAAATGAAACGGAGATGAAAAAGTGCAATGATAAAAGAATCTAATGAATGACGTAGTTTGCTCTTCTCTTCCCATTCCTATTTGTAGACTCTACTAGGGCTTTGATATTTCCTAGAAGAATCTGCATAAAGACAACTGTGTTTTGACAAGTCAGAGTCTTTTGTTTCATGTGACAAAACCAAAAAAGTTATAATAGAAATTCTCCTAAAGCTTGGATTTAAGCATTCTGTCTGTTGCTTATAGCCAACCTTTTATTAAGCCATACATAACCTCACATAACAAAGCTGATTATCCCATTGTTCCAGTGCACAAAGCAGTGGCTAAGAAAGAGGAGGAGCAGAAAGTCAGATTACGGGATATAGCAGATTGTATGAAAAGAATGCATTATCTATAAAAAGTTCTTTGGAGGAACATTGGTATTTTCTCTAGATTATAGGTAAGGGTTGTACTATAAAAGTTCTTCCTGGAAAAAATGATGACTGTTTTTTTTTTATCTATTGTTTATGTATTTAAATTGAAAGTCAGAATTTGTAGTCATGATGATATCTGTGCGGCTTCTCCTTTAGTAGTTTCTGTTAAGATAATTTTAGTCTTTCATGTGAAATCTTTAGTTGATGCTAAAGATGCGGGGGGGGAACCAAAATGAAAATAACTTGTGAATACCAGCTATTGCCTGTTTTCCCTTGCAGGAGTGAAAACATTACCACTGCAGGAGCGGTGGTAATGAGCGTTCCCTTTTCTGGGTTTCACACTCTGAACGAGTCTTAGGATAAGACTTCTTGTACCAAAGCAGAAACAGTCAATAAAAGTTAGTTATCAATAGGAATTTCTAAGTTGTGTAACCCAAAGGGGCACACAGTACTTACAGTGAACAACCATCAGGTCTTCTGTTGTTCCCCAAATGGTTTTCTGTTCTTTTCCATACAGGAAAGTGAGTCTCCTCTGAACAGTAACGTCACGGCATTTGCGTTAAAGGCAAAAGTGATCTATCCCATCAATCAGAAATTTAGGGTAAGGTTTTAGATTCTACTTGTAAAAATTAATGACAATCATTCTGTGTTAGGGTAAATTGCAGAATCAAATAATGGAAGAAAACTTACTGCCAATCTGCTTCATTGGGATCTTTTTTTATAGTCCACTGACTCAGGGTTTATTCTGTAAGGCATCAGCTGCTTTCAGCTCCCCCTGAAACCTGCAATGATTTACACGGTGTCCGGTCAATATTCACTGCAGTCAAGAGACCTTTTCTTCCCATTAATGGAAGTTGGGTCTGTCCAAGGAGACATGAGAAAAACCCCACAAGGATCTGCCCTTCCGTAAGAAAACATGCACCAAGCAGATAACTAACGGCAGAAGACTGCTTTTCCAGGCAACGCAGAAACCTGTCTTAATTTACCTCGAAATACTTTTGCTGTGTATATTGTTTAATTTCTCGCTTGAAAGCAAACACTGGAAATTGATGAGATGTTTATCTCCTTACGGTATTGTATTAATTGGCCTTGTAAATTTTCTTTGACTGTAGCCTTTGGCAGATGGCTCATCCAATCCATCTTTGCATGAGAATCCAAAGCAGGCGGTTCTGCCTAATCAGGTCATGGAGACATCTACATCAGGCAGCCTGGGATCCCTCAGCCAGGGGGACAAAGAGGACTGCAGTTCCTCCACGACAATACATTCCACAACGAGCGATGACAGATTCCAGGCTCGAGCCTTCCTCAAGGTGGCCAGCTTCCCTGAAGTGCTAACGTGTGAGAGGTAAGCAGTAAGCCTGCCCTCATGTTTGGTCGTTTTCTACCACGCCCCAGTGGTTTTCAGGCCAATCACTAAAGGTCTGGTGTGAACCAAAGGCTGAGCTGGAATGCATACATGCACCACATAAAGACAAGACTATCAGCTTGTAACCCAAAAAAGCGGTTGGGAGAGTGAAGAAATGCATCATGTTGTATGTTGAAAGTCAGTTTGTTCTTTATGCAATTCTGGGAATCAGAACTTTGGAAAAAGCAGTCTCATAAAAGGTGTGTCACTGGTACAATAGGGAGATCCCTTTGTTTTGGCTTGTGTGCTCAGTTCACACGTGCAGTCGCGTGCTTGGTGGGGATGGAGTTCTCTGCATTGGACAACATCAAGTCACACAACAGGTGCCTTGAGAACAGCAAGTAGCAGTGGTCGGTCTGTTTTCCCTGGTTTAATGGGAGCTACTCATGTCATATTGTGGGAAAACTGTTCCTTTCTCAGAGACTCCGGCGATGGGCAGGTAGAGCTAATGAGAATGGATTATCAGCTCTGATTTTCTTTCAGCTGCGCAATGGCGAGATACCCCTGGATGAATACATGTGTCTGTGTTCTCATTAGCAAGAATAAAGAAAATCATATTTGTGTCACTGGGGAGGGTACTAGCGATGAAGAATATTTTCAAAATGATCACTCTTATAGCTGTTCCAATTTATAGCTTTGTTCTCCTTTGGTTGTAGCCACTCATGCCTATATTTACCTTGCCTTTTCCTAAAGAGAGCTGCAACTCCAACTTTGTTAAAGCACTATTTTGTTTTGCTTACTTTTATGTAGAGATATTTTATCTGAAAGAGAAGGCAACGTAGAAATGAAGTGATTGGAATGCTGTTTTAGGGGCAATGTTTTTAGGAGAATTTAGTGATTAACTGAAACTATTATATGGTATTGCTTTTTTATGTGACCTTCATTTAGATTGATATTAACATGTTTTAAATCTTTGTTTTAGTTTTGATGTTAAGCTCTGCCTTTGCAGTCTTATTTTAAAAGATCTCATGCTTCTTGATACAGAACTCAGAAAAGAGGAACATGTGGTAGGTACTAATGTCTCATTTATAGCTATTTGTTTTGACCATCTTAGTTGAATATCAGTTTAGGAAATAACATAAACTACTGACTAGCTGGGAAGTAGTGTAGCATAGTTGCATCTCTACTTTATTTACTTTATGTATGAGCTTCACAAAGGAGTAAAATGTAATGAAATATATTGGGCTGTGAAATACAGGTGATCAGACTGGATCATCTAAAAATTGGGTTTTAAACTTTACTCCAGAGAATAACATACAGCACTCAAGGGTCGTAAAAATGAAAAAAAAACAACAATAATAATAGATGAGTTTGTGTTTCAAGGACAAAGGTTGTGCATTGCAACTCCAAGGACTCCAAGCCCTTCAAATAAAATTGAAGATTCAGTTCAACTGAATCAGTACCATTGTCATATGTGCAATAGTCCTGAATTTTTATGACAGAGGAATTAAGGTACCCATTTAAACCATAGATCCCTAACTACATGAAGGTACAGCATCCAAAGCTGACAGGGAAAAAAAAAAAAGACAAACCAAAACAGGTTGTTTATGATGACTAGTTATGAACAAGTACAGAATCATTACTGTTACTGAGTTTTAGCTCAGTTAATATAAATCTCAATATTAGGTATATAGCATTCTCCTCCCCTTCTTTCCCAACCTCTGTTTAAACAGGTTGGTCATTTCTGATATAATTTGTTAAATGCAATGAGAATATTTCTGTTCTGTGATTTTCTGAACAAATTTCTACACAATCCAAAAGAGGAAGCATGAAAGTAAACCTGGAAAGTGGCTTCTCTTCTGATGGGATTTGTTCCTATCTAAGTAAATGAGGAAGGGAACTTGAGATCAGATTCCAGAAGGCAATTTAGCTTGACTAGAGGAGGTTGAACTTGATCTCCAAGTTAATCATCCATTTGTAAATGAAGATAAGTTAACAACACAGTGATGTAATCACAGAAACACTGAGAAAATGAGCATTTAATGTACTTTGTGACCCACCAGAAATTACCACAGAAGGCAGATGAACTTTACATTTAGCTGAAGCTTTGAATAATTATGTATTTTCACTAGCAAAAGAAATGAGCAAAAAAAATTCAGTTTAGAAAATACTTTCTTCATTTTCTCGTCTCCTTTTCTGATTTCAGTCAGCATTTTGTAGCATCAGGTCAATGAAAAGGAAACATATCCTCCTTCTCAGTTTTCCTGATTTTTTTATCCCCCATTTTACAGTATATGGTATCTTGGTGTTGTGTGTTCAAAACTTGCGGAACTCTGTCTAAAACATTGGCAAGTGAGATTTAAAACATGGCTGCTTTACCATTCTGTCTTCTACTCAGCTCTAATGATAACATACTTTCCAGATTTTGCTCAGCTGAAATGTTGGCTTCAGTGACTGTTTGTATATGTAAATATGGTTTTATTTATGTTTTTACGTGTTTAAGGTGGGCAACTTCTGCATCATCTGTTTTCAAGTACATAAGTAACAGGCAGGTGGCTGTTAAAATTCACATATTTTTATCTTCACATTGGAAAATGCTGCAGCAGTTAGTAATGAAGTGAATTGCCTTTACACTGACGTTCTAATAGAGGCAAGAGGAGAAGAGGTTAAGCAAAAATTATCCCAGTGTTCAAAACCATCTTTTTGAATACAGTAGTCTTAAAAAAAAAAAAGCCAAACAAGCACAGTACTGGAAAATAGGTGTATTCTTGCTAAGAGAAGTCACAAAGAACTTGAGAAGGTTACTTTTGGCTTGTATGTAAAAATGTTTGATATTTCATTTGGCCAGCTACAGTTGAAATCATACTAATGAACATGTTAGTATCTTTCAGTTTAGGTGTTCATTAAACTTTAGAAAAATGGGCTTTATATTTTTAAGTGATCTACGTTTTCTCCAGTAAAGGACAGTTTCAAAAGTGTCAATCTGGTGACGAGGATATATGAGATTATGTCCTTGTCTTTGTTAGAATGTAGCATCATCTTCTAGTATCTTACTGAAGCCAAAGAATTTTTCAGGATGGAAGTACTGAAGAGTTTCTGATTATGTTTCTGGTATTTTTCTTATGATTCACTATAGTCTCACTGATTGGTTTAAATGAACAAAAGTTATCACAAAGATGTTGAACAGGCACTTACCCTGAGCTTTGTTTCCTTCCTTTTAAATAGATGTTTATTCAGATTCTCAAAATATGCTTCACAGATTTTTATCATAAAAAGAAGATTACCAATGATTTGTTCAAGAAGATCCTTTTAATTCAGGAAAATGTAAGTGTTTCTCTTGGTTAATATTTAAAATCATAGAAAATAAGAGTTAATCCCACCAGTTGGTGCAAGCTGCCACATCAGGCTATCTCATTTTAAACAGCAATGTAGACTATTTCAGAAGAAATGCAAATAAACAACCTTGTTAGTTGATTCTTTCCAGTACCTTCTATGCATTTCCTCTTTGTTGTTGCATGAGATAGTCAGGACAGTGATGTATCTAATCTGTGAAGAATACAAGTATTTTGTAGTTGAGTTCATTCAAGCAAACAGAATGTTGAGAATCATATTCACTCAGATTTAAAAATTTCTAATTATCAGGCCTTTGTCTGGTCCCATGTATCATTACTGATAACAAAATAGCAAGAAATAAAGTACCAGAAGGAAACTGAAGGCTTTTTTTATCAAGGGGTAAATACACTTATTTTCCTCTTTATCTTTTTATCTTCCATATGCTTGTATCAAAGTCCATTTTCCACTTCTGAACTAGATGACATACGTTGACAGCCAATAAACATTTCAGGTGGAGTCACAATACTATTTTTTAAATTATTAGAATGAAAAAAAGCTTTACAAAACCAAATAAAATGGGACAATTACTGGTTCCATTTTCCAGATTAGAGTCATAGAAGAGCCTGGGTTGAGAGCCATCCCTGCAGATCATCTGGTCCAACCTTCTGTAGGAAGCAGGGAATAATAGAAGGCTATCCAGTGCCCTGCCAGGCCAAGTCTTGATAATCTGCACTGAAGGAGACTCCCCCATTTCTCTGGGCAGCCTAGTCCAATATTTAATTCTTTTCACAGTAATGATTTTTTTTTCCTTACATACAGATGGATTTTCATGTTTAGGATTTAAAGTCTATCAGCTTGCCGGCTCTGGTTGTTAAGATTTATTTTGATACTGAAGTCTCACAATCTGTGAATGACCATCAGGAATCTCTGTAGTTATAGCTAGTAATTTATTTCAGAATCAATTTTACCTTAAAATGACTCCTCTGCCTTAAATCCTCAGATTTAGTATTGGAGTTGATTGTATTTACTAAGTGAAAAGTGAGATTTGGTGCGCAAATCCCTTTTTCTGATGGAATTCTGGTAATGACTTCAAATTAAAAACACAGAGGTAGTATAGATTAGATGTGTTTCCCATAATGGCCTCAAAGAGACTTGACAGCATGTACCTAATTCATGTAGCTAATTGAGCTGCTGCAAGACAAATACTAAATCTTATTTATTAGATGCAGTTATTGCTGGAGTAGGCCAGTTGTTCAAGTGTCGATGTGGGATTCTTGTGTCCTATATTCTGGAGAGAAAGCTCCTGGAAACATGACAGCCTTAGGCTTGGGATATCACATAAGGCATGAGGCTGGTTATGGATACCATGTAAAAGAGACGTTGGTAATAAGCAGAAGAATTAGCACTGGGAACTACTGTTTGTAATACTTCATTGGCAAGACTCAGGATTATATCTTTTATCACAGACAGCATTTTCCTCTTTTAATTCTGCATTGTAAGAAAAATTCGTGGGGTTTTGATGAAATTGTTTGTGAAGCTTCTCAAAATGCGGTTACATTTCTTTAAGACATAGGGTATCAAGTTAATGCATTGACACCCCAAAATTGTGTGATATTGAAAGTAAATGCTTGTTACGTAAGGCATGTTTCAGCAACTGAAGCATCATCCATTTCAGTAATGGCAGAAGACTAGGATTTGTCAGTATTATTAGCTTTCAGAAAAAATCATCCTGGTTTCAAAGGATTGAAAAACATTAAAAACCCATATAATCACATAGCCTGTAATTTGTCCCTTATGAGTGTTACAGGTGTGTTCATCTGTGTGTGCCAACACTGCAGGAAACAGTCTCATTGTCATATCTGGATAGTTCTCTGCACTTTCAAACACAGCGTATATACTCACAGCTGCCATTTAAGATGGGGCACATGCATTAAAATAAAAATATTTTTGGATAGATTCAGAGGATTATTGGTATGAAAACTTGTAGAGCAGTGTTTGCTAAAACTTGAATTCAGTGGAGCCTTGGTCAGCCTTGATCATACTGGCATACTAAAGGAAACGTATGCATTTGTATTGAGTGTATATGTACACCCTCAATTTTCTTTCCTTGCTGCAGGAGGTGCATTACGCAGAGACAGAACTTTCTGAACGCTCTTTTTCAGCTTTCTTAGCCATGAGCCACAACTGACATACAAATTCGCTCCCAAATGTAAAAATTGTGTCTGTTTTTCTGTTTAACAAATCACTTGCTTTGTTTTCCAGGATTTTGAAGAATTACAGAAACAACTTGACTCTAGACTCCAGAATACTGAGATGTCAGGAGCCCGTAATTCAGAGTACCAGACTCTAGAAGATTTAGAAAGGAAAGAAAGAGAATATTCAGAGCACATAATAGATAATGTAACTTTCTAATTTTTCTCTTCTAAAATTTTGTTTTAGTGATATTCTTTTGATGGGGAATGCTTTTTTATTTTTTTTTAATCTGTTGTATTGACTAGTCCACAGTTAATATTTTAGATGTACACGACTCCTGAAAACGTTTTTGCATTGCTACAGCAAAGTATTTCCAGCTCCCTTTGGGACCCAATGTATTTTTTATACAAAAACTGTTTTATCACATTGGGTTTAGAGCTAAGAGGTGTCTGTTACTTGTCAGATAGTAAGATTTCTTTCAAGCCTAGGTATAGTCTGACTTTTAGGAATATTGTTTTCTTTTAGGAGCCTTATTTGTTAGGAACCATTTATTATTTTTTTTAGGAACATTGTTTTCTTCAATACTCCATAACTGAGTAAGAGAGTAGGAAGAGACTATGAAACATTTTAAAGCTGAAATAATTGCTAACAAAATAATTACCTTTTAGGATGCTTTGCATATTTACTTCAACAAAATGTTTTGCCTTAGCAGCTCTGTACATTATAATACATTTAGATGGGGTTTTATGTAGAAAATATAGATTAATAGCCAGCACTTGATTCTCAAAGCAAAGTTTGCTGGTTTTTCTCTCTACAGTAGTGTCACTGCGTCCAAAGAACTTGCAGGCTATAAACTGGAGGTTAAGAATATTCTGCTTATTAGTTTCCAGTAAACGGAGTAGTCTGGAAGATGTTCTGCCTCCCAGTCCTGTTTTTGAGGTTTGAGCAAATTCACTGCTGATGAAAATGAGAGACTGACTAGTCAGACTGATGGCTGTGTGAGCTGCCTGCCCTGATTGATTGTGGCACTTCAGCCCTGAACTAAGCAGCCCATCATCTCAGCCTTGGGCCTTTTTCATAGGGGAGTTAACATTTTTTAATGTCTGATGGTTAAGTGCTTCACTAAGAATTTTTTCGCCTTTCTGGTGATTCTCTGTGCCTTTCACTTTATAGTAGAAGTCCTGGTAACCACGGTACCTCTGTGTCAAGTTTCTTTTGCAATTTAACTTCGCTCTTTGATAAATGGATTGTTTAGAGTTCTCCAGTTGGTCACATGCAAGCTCCCTGGCAGCCTCAGCGAGCAGCACGAGGCAGTTATTCACCAGCGGCGGTCATCCTTCAGTGGGTCTGTCACTCTTATGCCAGCAGATGCTTTTCATCCCTATTGAAAATTATTTCCCTGCACTCAGATTCATATAGATCAGGACCTTGAACTAATCCACTCTTCCCTCAGTAATATAAAGGGTTGGGTTTTTTTTTTTGTATACTCACAGACGCCATGGTCACAGTTTTTTGGAAAACTCGCAGATACTTAATATAAATCGTGGCAATAGATACATTTTCTTATCTTCAAGTGTACTAGTAATGCCGTTGAAGACCACAGGATATTCACAGTTGTGCAGTCATAAATGTTTGGGAGATCAGAGCCTAAAACTAGAGGTTACCCATATGATAATATACCAGAATGGGTACGCTGTGCTAATACTGCATAAAGTACTTAATTCCAGCATAGTTAATAAAGTGCTTACATAGCATGTGGCTATGAAAGGCTTTGATGGTGATAAGCAGTGACAATTTTCAGTTTTCCTTCTTTAGCAAAAATCTTGTTTGACTGGAATTCCTGCTCCTACAGCTAAATAAACTTCAGTTTGTTATCTTTTTTAGTTTTCCCATTAATACTAGCTTCTATAGATGCAATATGTGGAGAACTAACAAGTTAGTTGTTAATTATATGGAATGACTACATTTTAAAATGTCAGGATTGGCCTACTGGTTATGTGCCACCAACGCTGGTATCATCATATAGTAAATAGGCTCTTTAGACTTACAAAACGTTCACTATAACTAATACTGAAAGCTGTGTCGGTGACTTGTATTTCAGTAGACTCGTATGCCTGTCTCTGTAATGAAGTACTAGATGATTAATGAGGGAACATGGGTTGTTTTTTGATTCATATTCCATAGATGGAAGCTTTCTGGAAGCAGACTGACAAAGCCCAGCAGGCTTTTTTGGACCAATCAAAATGCTCAAGTGCCAAAGCAACAAAGATAACGATGGATCTGACCGAGAAGATGATTGCAGTAGAAAGCTTATTAAGTGAATCTCAAGATTTCCAGGCAATGGTAAAGTACAAAAAGAAATAAAAGCTGAGAGAGGTTTAGTCAATCTGAGCACAAAGAATGATGCAAGTGTACAGAGTCTGTCGCTCCTGCTTCAGGAATGGTGTAGGCTGCTTGCTCCGCCTGTCTCTTTCGGCTTTGTTGCAAAGGGTTCAAGTTCCATTGCAGTTTATGAAGACTCATAGGAGGGTGAGCTCTCTGCACTTGAGTTCTAATTCGCAAAATACCATTTAGGCAGTCATGTTAGGAAAAACTGATATTAATGCAGCCAGTGAGCCAGGACCAAGAGCACTAGATCTAATGATGAAGGAGAATCATTACCCTGGGCATTAGGATGTATCTTTTTTTTCAACGTACTTACTCCACTTTGAGAAATGCTAATTTAAATTTGAAGGTGATTCTGTGTGTCCAGTGACTTTAACTGGAATTGAAGACCCTTAACATCTCTTAGTGACAAGGTCTTAAAGGGGAAAAATGTTTTTATAAATGCATCAGCGCTGTGCTTTACATTGTGTTAAATCTACATAAACAGATCTTTATTTGCTTTGCAGAGGACATACTGAAAGAATTACTTGAAGTTTGTAGATTAACAGTACAATGTGAATTTGGCCCACTGCATTTATTAGTAATTTGGAGAATAAATGGATAGCTAGCTTTATTTGGCTTACTAATTAACAGATACAGTAATTATCAGCTTGTTAGCTTTGCATTGGAGCAGCTGAGTAAACTGGGCTGGCCAGGTACGAAAATTGTCTTTGCAGCTGATCACACTTCACCCATACTGGGCTACTGTGCACTAAGTTCCTTCAGATGGGCAGACTTCAAATGAGGTGTTTGGATGCAAATGCAGGAAATATTCCTCCTTGAAGTCACTACCGTGATGCTTGCATCTCATTGCAAAGGTTGTTGTTTGTGTGTCCCCGTTAATTCCAGTAGTTGGCACACTCTTTCCAACCTTGCAGCATTGTCTAAAGCAGTTGCAGTTTCACCCAGGAAATCTTGCTCCCTACTGTAATCCTGGGCTGGTTCTCTAATAGTGCAATGAAAGGTGCTAGGCCATAGGCAATTATACTAATCTTTAGTACATTTGCTGAACTCCAGCTGACAACATACTTGAAGGAATCCCGAGGTATCAAAATCAGATAGTTGTCCTCATTTCAAAAATGAAAGCCCACACCAGTCTGCCAGATAGTATCTTGAAAAGAGGCCCAGGGCTTCCAAGTTGCCCTTCTGTCTGTCTTTGCCCCTTGAAAGTTTGTTCTGCAAGCTTCTTCTTGTCTTTTCCTGCCTTACTGTCTTCTTGGCAGCCACAAATAATGAAAAACACCCATAGTTTTAGATTAGCTCTTGTCACTGAAAATGTGATAAACCCACTACTAACCTATACTGATCAAGATCTTCAGAAGTATTTAAGTTCACAAAGATTGTTATTCATTTGGTCTTAAGAAGCCTACTCAGTTTTCTGCATAGTTTGGGAATGAATAATTGACTGAAAAGACAAGCACAACCAAAGACCTATTCTTATTTCTAAACAGGACTTTTTAATGTTTGTTTTAGGACATTCAGGAAAGGTTATTCAACTGGGAGCTTATGGTGAAAATCATTGATTCACTGAAGTCTTATATACCAGAAGAGTGCAAGTGTAGATTAAATATTGTATCAAATATTCTGGACCATTTAACTGTGAAGAATAATCTCTCAGTCCGACAAAAGGAAGAACTTTTAACAGATCTCCACAAGGCTTTCTGGGAACAACTGGCACATTTCAGTAATGGTGAGTACTTAGACCAGAGCTCATGACTTCACAAATGTGTCTATTACTTCTCATTATTGTATTAAATAGTAAAATATTATGACTTCTCTTTTGAAAAGGTGTTGATGAATTGGCCGAGAACACTGTTATTGTGAAGGGTGGATGCTTAGAATGGGCACTTTGGCTTTAAGCCTTTTAGGTCTTTTTCCAGGTGTTACTATGACCTTACTTTACAGTTCACATAATCTGTACCTTATTTCATTAATTTGAAGGTTGAAAAAGAGTCACATTTGTTACAAGTATTTGTGAGATTCCTCCATTTACTGTTCACGTACTTAATATTTTTGGTGATACTCGGTAATGTTGGGGACGGTAATAGCTGTATATGTGCACAATATTGTCTATGATCTCCTGCTAGCATGTGGAGCCAGCAAATACACAAAACATAGTTGTCTTAAAGAAAGATAATTTTTGTGAAAAGATAATTTTAAGACTTACAATCTTCAGATAAACCTCTCTTTTATTATGTCAGACCAAAATATTCTAAAAACAAAGTCTTTTTGCTTCCTCTTGCAGCCCCTGACATCTATAAGTACACAATTATAGCAAAGTCTAAGCTGACTGACCCAATGATATAAGGTCCTCCCTGTGTCACTTTCCATGTTACCAAATGCCCAACGTGTTGAGAAACATACCCCAAACTTCTCTGGTAGGTGCTGTGTCAAGAGCTCAGTGCTTCCCATCAGCACTCATGGAAAATTATAGTAGACATTCAGCCAAAAGGAAAACAGTGAGAAGTATTTTACTCTCAAACATTTTTCAGAACTATTTCTGCTGCTTGTGGGCATATTTAAGGAGAATTGTGTCAGCAAAATGGCATTAGGGTTAGAATTTGGTGAACTGAATAGTCAGAACAAATGTGGTCTTGGTGCAGTGTATTCTTGCTGCAGTGCTGCTCATTCACATTCAGGCTCTTGTTGATAAATAGTGTCATATCTTTTGGTCAGCAAATTACAGAATGGTTGAGGTTGGAAGGGACCTCTGGAGCTCATCTGGTTCAACAGGCCCTGCTCAAGCAGACAGCTACAGCCAGTGGCCCAGATGGCTTTTGAGTATCTCCAGGGATGGAGACTCCACAATCTTCCTGGGCAACATGTGCCACTGCTCAGTCACCCTCACAGTTAAAAAGTGTTTCCTGATGTTCAGAGGGAACTTCCTGTGCTTCAGTTTCTGCCCATTGCCTCTGGTCCTGTCATTGGGCCTGGACCACTGAAAAGAGCCTGGCTCTGTCTTCTTTGCACCCTCCCTTCAGGTATTTATAGACATTTATAAGATCCCCCTGAGCCTTCTCTCCTCCAGGCTAAACAGCCCCAGCTCTTTCAGCCTTTCCTTATAGGAGAGATGCTCCTGTCCATCATTTCAGTTCCATTTTCATGGCCTTTTGTTGGACTCTCTCCAGTCTGTCCATGACTGTCTTGTACTGGGGAGCCCAGAGCTGGACACAGCACTCCAGGTGTGGTCTCAGAAGTGCTGAGCAGAAGGACAGGATCACCTCCCTGCACCGTCTGGCAATGCTTTGTCTAATGCATCCCAGGATACCATTACCCTTCTTTGCAACAAGGGCACATCGCTGGCTCATGTTCTACCTGGTGTCCACCAGAACCCCCAGGTCCTTTCCTGCCAAGCTGCATTCCAGCTGGGTGGCACCCCAGGCTGGTGCCTAGGGTTGTTCCTCCCCACCTGCAGGATTTTGCATTTCCCATGGTTGAACTTAATGAGATTTGTTTCAGCCCATTTCTCCAGCTTGTCAAGGGCCCTATGGATGACAGCATCATCCTCTGGTGTATCAGCCACTCCTCCCAGTTTTTGTGACCTCTGAAAACTTGCTGAAGGTGCACTCTGCCTTATCGTCGAGGTTATTATTAAAGATACTGAGCAGGATTGGACCCAGTGTTGATCCCTGGGGTACACCACTCATTACTGTTTGCCAGGTGGACTTTGTGCAGGTTTTCAATCCATCTCACTGTCTGCTCATCCAGCCTATACTTCATCCTCTTCTCTGTGAGGAACTGACAGGAGATTCTGTCAAAAAATTGGCTGAAGTCAAGATAGACAACATCCACTTCTCTCTCCTCATCTACCAAGCCAGCCATTTCATCATAAAAGGTGATCAGAATTCCCATGGTGCAGACTTGATCCACTTTAAAAACATCAATTAACCATGTAAGCAGTTTGCTGATACTCATGAATTCATGTATATCCTGATACAGATTATTTCATGGTTGGTTGCTTCTAAAACTGGCATGCCTATTTGATAGTCGTTGTGTAGGTTCAGCCACTAACATTCCTTAAGCATAAATGTACATCTGTGGGTGGCTTTTTTCCCCTTTTTGTCAAGTTTCTCTTGTTCCAAATCAAAAATAACTGTCAACGCCTTGATTTTATGCAAAATAGGTGTTTATATTTATCTGTAGTTATATATTATAGCTAGTACAGCCTGGGCAGAAGGGCATTATCAACCTCCTGGTATTAGATAGAAATGAAATATGCTGTTTAAAAAAATAAATCTGGAGTGGAGTGTTTTCACATGAGAGTCTATGTTCACCTTGCTTATGAGCTCCTAAATATATAAATTAAACTGTACCTATAATTCACAAGCAGAACACAAAGCCAGCAAGACTGTGCTCCTAGGAAGCAAACAAGGAAGTAGTAAAGAATCAAGTAGTGTTTAAAAATAACAGTTGCTACATTTGTTCAGATGACATTTTTATTACAGGCCTTCTACAGGTACTTTCAGTGCACTTTCAAGCATTTTGTCAGTGCATCATCAGTCTGTGGATAAGCATGATAAATTAGCATGGAGAATAAGTGACGTTCTCAGTGCTCCATCCCTGTGCTCCTTTATTTCTCCACAAAATTATTCTCCACGTAGTTAAAGCAGCTTGATGTGGTGGCAGAACAACAACCACAGATGCCTATTCTTTTGCATTTCCCTTGAGCTGCCTGTGTTAGGAGTGGAGTACTGCTCTGGGGCAGGGCGAGTGGAGGAAATGAGTAAAGTTGTTCTTGGGTGGACAGACAGTGAGACATGAAGTAGTGGCAGAACATCAAAAGCACCAATTCCACTCTGCAGCACAGGGTTCAGATAGACTCATGAATTTATAAATCACTTGGAGCTATAGGGGGGATGAAGAGGGGAAAAACTCAGTCCCAAATATTTCATACTACTAGCACAAAATCAGAGGGACCTTGACAACTTTTGCTGCAGGTTCCTGGATGAGTCACTTTGGAAGCCCGATGTGGCTGCTCGCCAGTTCAAGCTAATCTGAACTAGCACTGCTCTAGACCTTTTCTCCCTGCAATATGTTACTGCTCTTGTCCTTCCAGATGCATTTGCATTATCTGCGATTAGGTAATGAGCTACTTCTGGACCTTCCTGAAGCAGGAGGGGGAGGTTAGGGGTGCTGCAGGTGGGAATCTTTTTCTTGAACTAACACACTGCCCCTGAAAAAGCGGCACGACCAGTGACAAGAAGGGTGCAGGATGGTAGTGATCCAAAAACCTGATAGATTTAAGTGCCATGTAACGCCCTAGAAGTTCACATTCAAAAAGACCATCAGGGTAAGAATCAAATTTCTAATCCTGCATAGTAATTACTTGCCTATTTCACTCACTAACAGATTTCTGTGAGCTTATGTTGTGTGACAGTAGCAGATGCTGCTTTCTCCCTGTGGAGTTACGGTATCTAATCATCAGTGGTTTATGTTCCAGAATGCATCCAGCAAAGTAAAGACCTGATCTTGAAACGACTGGAGTGCCGTGCAAAGAAGAGAGAAGAGTTCAAACACAGACAGAAAGCTGAACAAGGGAGCCTCCTCACCAAAACTTTTCATAATAAAGATGTTCATGATTTTCTTAAGGTGAGCACTTAAAAGCTTATTTTCAGTGTTCAAATAGTTTTTAAGGCCAAATATATTGCAGATTTCTCCCAGTTCCATAAAATTGGGATTTTAGAGTCCTCCTGAGAATCGTGTACAGTAGCACAGGTAGGATACGGTCAGACCCCCCTTGCCTAGAGACTTTTCTTCTGGTGTTGGTCTTGTCGCATTGGAACAAAATGCCAAAGGGTATTAATGCTACATTGCATGTTTGGTAGAAAATATCTTTTAGTTAGATACTGTGTGTTTGGTTCAATATAGGAAATCTCTGCAGGAAAGTATCTGGCCTGCATTACAGAAGAAAGCAGGCTGTGCTGATCTGATTGCTTTTCTATGAGTGAGGTTACTGAGGCTCAAAAGACTATCAAATTTCACATAAGCAGAGGGAAAACTCATTATGATCACTGGCAGGATACCTTAGGGAAGGTTTGCAATAGATAATTCAATATGGTATACGATGGCCAGTGGAGTGTTTTCTTGGCCATATTTTCTATAGAGCTCTATTGTTATTGTTCGGAATGTATATACAAACTCAGAGTTCTTAGCTGTAAATGCTGAGAACTATAGACCCAAGTTACTAAGAAATAAAAAAAAAAAAAAAAAGATCCTCAATTTTCATGAAAAGAAATAATTTCAGGTTAAAGTGGTTACATCCAGCAGTATTAAACTTTTGATGAAATCTAATAACTTAGATAAATTACTGTATGAGAAGACCCAGATTCCAGCTGTAGCAAGCTGTCAAAATTTATTGATCTCAACACTGCAATTTTGTACTGCAGGGACAAGTTCTTTAATTACATTGTATGAATTGGATAATGCAGTTACTGTTCTTGTATGCAACACCTGTCTGGCAACACCTCGCTTCAAAACAAATGATTTCAGGCACTTTAAAACAGTAGAACATATTTTACCTCTTTGGCTTTTCATAGCTTGAGACAAATAATTCTATCACACATTTTTTAAGCCATTGAGAACTTGTGAATGTATTTTCCTTGTACACATCATTTAAAACTCTTGGACACATCCCAAATTCAGTAAACAAAGCTTAGATATTTTGTATTAAGACGTATCTCCTACAAAGTTAGAGCCACACAGCTTTGTGCAAGAGATGCTCTGTTCTTAGAGACCTTAGAGAGCTAACAAATATGCTTAGTTAAACTGTAGGCTAATGACCTGCTTGTGAGAGGCTGAGCAGGAATGGCCAACTTGCACTTCATGCTACAGGATGGAACACACCTGAGTCTTACTATTATGAAATGCCTGTATGCAAATAATAAGTCAGGAAATTTAAGCCTTTCTGCTGCCACAGTGGAGAGAGCCTTTTGTCCCAGAACAGATGGGGTCTTGAGTCCAGAGACTCTTTGAAGAATAAGAAAAATACATATATGTCTGCAGCTCCCATGATTTGACTTAAATAGTCCAGTAATTATTTTGTGCAAACAAGCCCCTCAGCGTTCAGGAGCTTTTTTAAACCTATTTCATGGTTTCACAGCCAGTCCAGCTGTGATGGAGTTGGTTGTGAATTTCACCATGAGCCTAGAGTTGTACCCATCAAATACACTTGTCTTCTCTGCCTTCCCTCCTCTACCTCATCAAAGGGCTCGCACTACCATGGTAGCAGCCTCAGCAGTAACTGACCTTTCTATTGAATTTTAAGTGCTTGCCAATTAAGAAGGTGGATTTTGCAATGAACTTTCTTCTCATCAGTTTCTTCTGAACACAAGTTGGATGGTAATGATTTAGTTGCTACAGATCTGATTTTTCAAAATGACAGAATGACCTGGATAGTAAAGGTTAGAGTTCCTGTATGATTCTCTCTCCTTCATCTATGTTTCCACTGGAAAAGGAGAATTTTCATTTTTTTTTTTTACTGGCAGAGAATACAGGAACGATCAAGTGAAGCATACAAGCCAAAAAGTGCCAGTTACAGTAACCCAGTCTTGGGTGAACATACCCTACCCCAGGTGGACATACAAGTTACGGTAATTAACTTCTTAAATTCTGTGGTAAACTACAATTTCATTACAGATGTGAATTTTATAGTCCACCTCTACAAGAACAACCTGTAGATGAAGAGCTTATAAGCACTTTTGTGCTCTTTAGAAGCCTTATTGACATACATAACAAAGAAAGCCATAGTGACCACAGGAATGTAAGAGGACACTTGGCAATTTAAGTGAAAATATAGAACAATTATGTATAAGACAACTCATTAGTCTATAGAATGAGGTGTTACTTGTCTGTGACATTCAGTCTTCCGTTACAGCACATAAGCCTGCTGACACATCACAGTTCCGGCTTGAAGAAAAAAATTGCATCCCTCTTAAATCTGTGACCAAAGACCAAAACAGGACGGAGTCATAGATCAGCCTTTTAGGGACCACCATGGGACATGGTGACCAACCCCAGTGCCCTATACAGTGTGATACAGCTGTAACTAAGGTTTCTGGTGATGATGTCTGATGGCTGTTCTGTACCTCATAGTACTGGCTATCATAAAGTGATATTCATACACAGGAAAGCAGGTTGCAAATCAGATCTTTTCACATGTTTTCCAGTATTAGGTACATATTATTTAACCTCAAATTAACAAAGCTGTGGAGTTTCATACTCAAGACTGTATCTGCCCAAATTGAGGTAGTAAGGCAAGTTTCATTTCCCTCTGAGTCACAGTTCCAGATAAAGACTCACTGTTGTGATAGTACATGGGAAAGGGAGTATCACAAGAATCTATCAAGACCTTTTCAGCTATTTAAATATACCTATTGTGTTTCTTTTAGGCTTACCATGAGCTGTTAGAGAAGCATTGGCAAGCACAGCGGGAACTGGAGGAGGAGGATGACTGCGGGAGCACAGAGGCTGTTGCAGATCTCTATAAGGTACCAACTCCAATGCTATGTGTAATTTACTAAAATAATGCTGAAGAACCTCTAACCTCACTATACAATGTCAGGCCTTGTGGAGGATTGGGGAATTGCAGGAGAGATCATGGCAGCTCCAGGAAGCTAGGCTGGCAAACCAGGAGATAGAGGCAGGACGGACTTCCACATTAGCTTGCCTATTTCATTATCGTCCCAACACACAAAGTTTCCCAACCTCATATTAGTCAGAAAATCCCTATGTGGTCTGCCAAAATGTGCTGCCTGGGTGGCTGACAAGGCTACAATAATGTTGAGAGCGTGTAATGTCTGGCATTACTACCAGGAGAGAGACTTCATTAATGTAGCATAATTATCTCCTCTGCACCATGGTAGGATCATACTATTCTTAGTTAACTTCACTACATTTCCAAAAATATTTTTCTCATCTCTTTTTCCTCTCAGTGAATTTGTTTTGACACTAGTTAGTTCCCTGAAATAAGTTCAGATCTTTGGTGTAAGTAATATTTTTACACTTCTTTATCTTACTGATTTGGAAAATATGTAGATGTTTCATGCTTTTGCGTCATCTTTAATTATTTTCTGTCTGCACTGAAAAAATAAGATAACTGATCTAGCTGATGAAGCCCAAAACTGTAACTAGCAGTGACCTTTAATTAGGCTGGAACTAATCACTTTCAGCTCAACAGGGTCCTTGTCATGATTAATTATGGCCAGATCAGGGCGTTAGAGAAACTTGTAGTCCCTGTCACATTAAGATAAGATACCCACACAGTCTTAATTAGCACTAGTCCACATGCACTTTTTCAAATTCAATTGATAAGAGAATAAAGCCACTGTATTTAGAACAAATAGTTTGCCATGGTTTTATGTAATAATGCAAGCAACAGGATATTTGAGAAGAACTATTGCATTGAAGAAAGGAAAAGTTTGCTTGGAGGGCTACGCCAGTGAATCAGAGTAGATTAATTGTACAAGGCTATTTAATTTAAGAAAAGTCAACATGTCTGCTGATATTACTGCTCCCAGTCCATTCTCCAAAGTTACTAACTTCCCTACCCCCTTCCTCAATTCACATGAAGTCTCTGGAAACCAAACAATTTTTTTTTGCCCTGCACAGTTCTACTTCATTTGTGAAATTAAATTGCTTTCCTTTATTGTGTACCCTGCTTTAGTAACACTAAGATCAGATTGAGAATCCTGTTTCTTTCAGCACTGTTAGCTAAGTTTTCTTTTCCATTAAAAAAAATTGGTTTGGGTGAATTAAGTGTTTCTAGAATTGCGAAGTTGCCAGCAGAGCTGCACAAACTTGAGCTCTGCCAATTCAACCAGCTCTAAGCCATTATATTCCATATTGCAGCTGCTCTCTTATTCCTAGACCCAAACAAACACTGCCAGACATGAAAAGCTGCAAGGACTGTGATCCAACTGGCATCTGTTGAATGAGGGTCCACAAATCTTATTCTCCACTTTTTTTTTCTATAATAAAACATTTTTATTGTGGCATTTAACATGATGAACAACTGCACTTTTTCCTCTTAACCCTACATACATACAGATATTACAGACTGTTTTAGGAGAGGAGACTGGTTCTGAGTATGCCTTGTAAGCAGCATAAGCTAGAAGGAAGAGAAAAAGCAAATGAGACACAGTGCAGTGATGTGACTACAGTTCAGGTAGACCTAAGCGAGCAAACATTAGAGTAACCATCTGGGTACCAGCAGCCTTTACATGGCAATAGTAAATATAAATACTTATAAATATTTATAAATACAGGTTTGAACCAAGTCGTTTGTAGAACCAGCTAGTCCATCTGCAAACACTGCAAAGCTCCATGTTGTCATTCCAGGTGGTCTGTACTCCCTGAAGCTTAACTGATAAGTCATTTGCCTTGTGCTCATTTGGAAGATTTGGACTATGCTGTTTCTGTTCTACCATAAGCAAGGAAAAGGTTAAATTAAAGATTTGGTTAAACATTCTATTGTTCACTTAATCTCCATATTTCCATAACTGCAGGCACGTGTAACTAAGTAAGTTACAAGGCAAGAAAAGAAGTTCACCAGTAGAGGTTTCTGTTCTGTTGCTTTTTTATCATTTTAGTAGAAATGGAAGCCTAGCAATATTACTGAAAAAACTGAGTGAAGCTCTCTAAAGTCACCCTGGCATGCTCCACAGATATTTAGATGAATATTCCTCATCCTATAGTTCACAAGACATCCAAAGATAGACTGCAAGATATTTAAAAAGGATGCATTCATACATTAGTAAACAGTCAGAGTGGAAAGAACTAGAAGTCATTAAATATTTAAGAATTCAGCCCAGTTTTTATTTTGTTGCAAATGAAAATTAGCCTTGCAAAACTGCACAAAGTAGTTATGTTTTCCCACACACAGAAGTTAAATAGCAATTGCATTTAAGGGAAATAAAACTAAGTTGTCTTACTAGGAGCTAATTACCTAAATCCAAGAGGAGGCAAAGTTTTGTCTAAATCACAATTTCTCCATAACCAAGTTTTAGTGATAGCATCCTATATGCTCCTCTACCAAGTAGCTCATACTCTCTACAGACCCAGGATTAAAGAAATATCATGTATTTCTTCTGGGCTGAACAATCTATTATTGTTCAGTACTGACAGGATTTAGAGTTCCAGACAAGTTCCTGCTTGTGTACCCGTTGCCATCTTGACTTTGGTTGGAAACTCCAGAACTGGAATGAATCACACCACACTTTTCAGATTAATAGCAGCAGAACCCAAACCATGGTGGGTTTTTTCCCCACATCCAAGCCCTCTCTTTTCTTAAATTGCTTTCCTATTTCTTGAGGCATCATCAATATTGCAATTTATCAGATAAACACCAATATCCAGCAGCCATGTTCGTTCAGACAAATGACCATTTGGAGTAATATCCAATTAGTTCATGTACTGTACCAGCACCACTGTTAGAGATGCATAACATCCAGTTAGCTAGAGTTAGGTCCCATTCTCAGGCATACCTTCAGCTAAGAGCAGTTTAGTAGCAGCTTTCAAAGCAACTTAGAGCGTGCAGGTGCCTCCATGCTATATCAACTTTCTAAACCATGGGTTTACCAATGGGTAAAGTGGTGACCCAGTGCAGAAGCCCAGATGCCCAGCCATCACCCTAGGCTTATGATCCTTAGCTGCTATATTTGCAGGTCATTACATCTGTTTTTTCAATGGAAAAGTACCTGGCAGGGTCTTATATATGATAAAGACTTATATGTGATAAAAAGTTCAGGCCATCTGTTCCTCCAGCAGCTGTGAGCTAGAATAACTTGACTTATTTCAACAGTTAACTTGGTTTGTCTAAGCAGGGAGGAAGCCTAAGAGACTTAATTTCATGAATAAGTAGAAATATAACTTCAATGCAAAAGGTGATATTAAAATATAAGGAAAAGGTCATCGTGTGTCCAGACAGGGAACCAATGAATCCTGGGAACAGAGGAAAAGATGTCACATACCTGTAAGTGCCACTCACTTGTGAGAGAAGATCCTTACCTTGTTCTCACAATGTTAGAATTGTAGAGTTGTTTACGTTGGAAACAACCTTTAAGATCATCAAGTCCAACCATTAACCTAACACTGCCAGGTTCACCACTAAACCATGTCCCTCAGCACCACATCCACAAGTCTTTTAAATACCTCCAGGGATGGTGACTCAACCCTGAGCAGCCTGTTCCAATGCTTGATAGCCCTTTCAGTGAAGAAATTTTTCCTAATATCCAACCTAAACCTCCCCTGGCACAACTTGAGGCTATTTCCTCTTGTCCTATCACTTGCTCCTTGGGAGAGGAGACCAAAACCCCACCTCATTACAACCTCCTTTCAGGCTGTTGACCTTCTTGGCCACCTGAGCACACTGTTGGCTCATATTCAGCCTGCTGTCAACCAACATCCACTGGTGTTTTTCTGCCAGGCATCTCTCCAGCAAATCTTGCCCAAGCCTGTAGCGCTGCATGGGGTTGTTGTGACCCAAGTGCAGGACCCAGCACTTGGTCTTGTTGAACCTCATCCCATTGGCCTCAGCCCATCAATCCAGCCTGTCCAGATCCCTCTGTAGAGCCTTCCTACCCTCCTTCCTACCATTCTTCCGCGCCAGCTCGTCTTTTGGCACATGGGCTCCTACGCCTTTAAGATTTCCTTCTTGAAGAGACCCCATTGCCCCTCAGGGCCCCCGCCCTAGGGACTCTGTCAACTAGACCCCTAAACTGGGCCAGAGTCCACCCTCCGGAAGTCCAAGGTGGCAGTTCTGCTGCCCCCCCAACTTCTCCAAGAATCAAAAACTCATCATTTTGTGATCACTATGCCTTTTTGTAATCTTCTAAGCCCTTCTCAAATTTTTATGTCTTCTTCTTTCATTTTTTCCCCTTTTAAAGAGTTCGTGGGTTCATCTTGATGAACCCTCTAGCACTACTGTAGCCTATAGTCCTACAGTACATCAAAGAATTATCCAAATTGGTGAATAAATATGTAAAAATGCAATGATCTGGAAGCTGACTGTGTTTGCATAGAATAATTGAGTAGGTTTGTGTTGTGTACACATGAATAAATCAATTAAAGTGATGTAACCAAGGTCAATGGAATCTGTTGATGCCTGAAACGAATGAATGAGTTATATTTTGAGGATAGCGTAGGACTTTGCAGCCATACTAGTGGATTAAAATAGTGTGCTGAAGGTGAATAGTCTGTGTCTAGACACAGGCTCCATAACTGATTTTTGAAGTGCAAGTTGAGGAATTGGAGCAAGTGATCTTGATTATCACAGTGCATCGTAACTGAAGGAGGAATTGTGTCACAGGCGACTGAATGGCTCATCCTATTATTTTCATAAACGCAGTTTGTGGAGTTATCCCATACACAAGGGATATTGTGCTGCAGTAACAGTTTTGTATTGGCTTGACTAGCATTTCGATTGCAAAGTTTTTACTGTAATTTTCTTTTACATGGCAGCAAAAGCACCCCCCACCCCCCCCAATATATCCTGTTCTATTTCTCTTTGCAAGTCTGTCTCAAGTTTAGCACATCAGATGATCGCCAATGCTTAATCTTTTCTTTCTCTCTTTTTTTTTTGTTAGCTACCTACTTATTTCAGTAGGGAAAGGAGAAGTGAAAAGAGGTTGGTGGTTAAGAGTTCATTATTAAGAAAACAGACATGCAGATTGCACAAAGGAAATCAATTAACAGCTAGGAATTACATAGTCTTTGGTAAGATAATTATTTTTCCTCAGTCTTAACATCAAAACCATAAAAACACACAATTTACTGTCATTTATAATTTCCTTTTGCTGATAGTTCACCAGGATGTTATTTCATTTGACTTGACAGAACATAGAAAAGGACAGGAATTTAGACTAAAAGCTATTAAGTAATGAGTATTATCAACAGGAAAGGCAATAAATATTTTATGAATGGGTAAACATGAACGTGAGGTTGAAGCAAAGGATTTGATATTTTCCTTTGTTAATAAAAGGGGTTGGGTTTTTTTTCAAAATATAAAGTGCAGATTCTCAAAGACTGACTCTTTCCTTACTTTCCTTATGTAATTTCATTAACAAGAGATATGGTTATGGATGCTTTTCATAGAGTGGGCTGCATTTTTGGGTACCAAGAGCTAGCTTCTTTTCAAGGTGAATCACCCACAGTTTATCTCAGGTGGAAATCCATATCAAGAGACCTCCACCTTAGATGCTCACTTTTGAAAATTTTGCCCTGTGACTTACCCCAAAAGGGCTGCAAGACAGCATGGTCCAATAGGTTAAATTTGTGAACTCTTACCGTGCAAGCTCAGTCTACTTCTGGGTTTGGCACTGATTAAATTTGACCCGATCATTTCAGTCAAAGCTGATACAAGATGTCTGTTGTGGATAGCCTTCATTCTCAAGTTTGTTTCTTGCCTTATTGCATAAGAAAATGTATTTTACTTCTATGGATTCATGATTTGTTAATAGTTAGATCTAGTAAAGGACATAACCTTACTTACAAAGGCACATTTCTTTAAAAGGGAGTACAGAAAGAAGATTGAAACTGCCTCCTGACTAAATCAAGCACCGGTGAGGGGGCAAGACTGGAATTTCAATGAACCTCCATTTTAAATGCATGGAAATCAAACTTTTTTTTTTACTGGCTTGTGCTAAGGATGACTTTAATTTCATTGTGGTTTATTGGTGTTAGGATGCTTAAAAGAACAGTACTGTTTTAATTTTCCAATTAGCATTCTAGAATTCTTCACGTGGAAGAGGAGGAAATACATGCAATCAGCTTTTCCCCATTTAGCATGAGTCTGAAGTATCTTCTAGTGGCCAGTGGTGTCCAAGAACGTGTGGAGTATTTATGGGATGTATGGTCTGAGTATTGAATCTCTACCCTCAATAAGATTCTATATGGGTTAGGAGATGAATCTTTTACGTCCTAAACAAGTGTCCTAGCCATTGAGCTTCTGGAGATACATGCAGAAATGTTCTACAGCTTTGTCCAGAAATTTTAATTATTTTAATGGCATGCTGATGTGTCACAAGTAACAAGTAGCTATCACAAGTTAACAAATAGCTGCACAGTTGCCACTTGGGGATAATATATACTAGTCAGTGGCTGGCATGTAAAATACAGTACAACCAGCTTTTATAAATACATTTTCCTGCTTCACAGTTTCACTGTTCACTTTGTTCTCATCTGCATGTAGGAACCTTTTAATCATTTGGGTTTGAGGGAAAGCATTAATATTGTTCTTTGGTTTTGTAGTGAAATCTGATAAGCTGTGTATTTCCCCTGGTTTTTGAAAAAATTATATATTTATTGCCTTGTTGGAAATTCAGATGCACTTAGCATTTTAATCTGAGCCCATTTTATTTCTGCATATACCCCATGGCATTTCTTTATGCTTGATGAATTTCTCTGGAGATTTTCTGAAAAGCTTGAGATTGACTGCCAGGTACTACAAACAGGTTCATTCAACACTGCAATCAGCTTTTCTATTAATGGAATCAATTTGAATAAATTTCATTAAGTAAAAGTTCTAAAAACAAGAGGTGGCATATCAGGAAGCTTGTAAGAACTATTTTGTAGGGGTTCTAGTCTAAAAATAAGATCCTGGAAGCAGCAGAATTTCTTAACAGTTTCCTTTTTTGTCCTACGGAGAGTAAGCTTTATCATCCACAGTGCGCCATCCCTGTTCGCAGACTTTATTGCTGTTTCAGATCAAGTGTATTCCTTAAAGTACAAATACTTTTGAACTATTTTGTTAGCTTGAGTCACTTTGGTAGACTTTAATCACATCTGCAATCTTAGATTCCCCCTACCAAATTCTAAAAGGCCGTTCCACTGGGTTTTTTCAAGTGCTGCATTCGACAGCGTGGACGCTGTGTTGTACCTGTGGTGTGTCCTCTGGGCAGGGCAGAGCGTGCTGTCGTGTTAGGGTCTGGGCTGCAAGGGCTGCCTGGGGTCTGGTGTCCGTATGGTTATGTCTTGAGATTAAAGAAGCCAGTGGCCAGTGGTTCCTTGTACACTGAAGAGAAGTTAGTATTTTGATAATCATCGTGGACAGTAGTCTGTTTTGTGATCCCGGACAACCGGTAAGACCAGCAAGTGCAGGATATGTGTCCTGCTCAGAGGAGAATTTGTAACAGAACTTAAAGGTAAAATGTTCAGTCCTGCTAAAAAACACTGTCCCAGGGACTTACAGCACCTGACCAGGCTTCCTGTTGCTTTGCGTGCTGGTTTGCAACATATGTGAGATGTAAAGAACATACTGTCTAGTCCTGCTTCCCTCCATGTATTCACCTGGCATTTTCATTTTTAAAGGGACTTTATACTTGAAAAACTGTTCCTGGAATTCTAATCCCACTTTCTTATCCTTTCATACACCAATTTTAGCAGAGAGCCATGAATTATTTTGCAAACAAATAGTTAAGCACCTTTGACCTAAAGATAACTTCGCCCATAACATTAATGAGGTGATGTAAGTAAGTAATTTTATAAGAACAGGACCTAGTCACATTTTTCTGGGGTGACTGTGTACCCACTCTGGTAGTGCCAAAGGTATGTAAACAGTATAATTTGAAGCTGCGGGGAGTCTTGTTCACTTGTTCTTTTAAAAAAATGGCATGAAGGCCAGTAACAAAATACCTTCTTTATGTTCTGTGCAAAAGATTTCCTAGTAAATAATAATACAGAGCTGTGAGTGTGCCAGGGAAATGCTATCAGTTCTGCAGCAAAATGTGTTGTAAAGTGCCATAGGTGGAACTCTGTCTGTTTAAGAATAGAGTTCCTTAACACCCTGCCTAAGATATTTTGAGATTGCAATAAATGTCACAGACTCCTCTAGATTGCTTCTGAACTATTTCAGACCCAGGAGAGATTCTTATATCCCTGAATACCCAGTAAAGGCAGGAGAATTAACATGTCCTGAAAGGCTAGTAAAGCTCAAAGAGATGGTTTACAGAGACAGAGTGATTGTTCTTTAAATGTGGCACGGGATACAGAGGTTAGAAACATAGGATCTTTGAGCTTACATTAAATACCAGAATGTGGAGACTTGAATTTCAAAATAAATAGCATCAGAAGAGAGAATTCAAACAAACCATTTTGCATTAGTGTTGGCAAGCTAAGCCAGGCGCACAACTGCACAGATGATTAAGATGTTATAGATCCTTCCTGTTCTTATAACAGGAACTGGTAACTCTAATAATTAAGGAGTAGGGGAGATCCATCCTTCAGCACAGGATGCACCTGTGTAGCAAGTGCTACCCTAATGAAACTGTCATGTCCAGATTGTGAGGAATAGCTAGAAATGGGAGAATGTTACCAGAAATGAAGTATTTGATTGTTGTTTCTCTGACTACCAATTCTGGTACTTACTTAGTAACCAGTTGCAGAAACATATAGCCCAATTTAAAAGAATTCCCAGCACTTTGAGATTAAACAAAGCCAGTGGGACCTGGATTCTGAAAATGCTGCATGCTTTAAACAGGTAAGAGTGGAAAAAAATCAAGACAGTTCATCTTGAAGGTGTAGAGAACACTTTTGACAGTGTTGTGCCTCAATTTTATCGGTAAGAAGAGGTTACTGTGGGGAGTTCTTAAGATAAGCTATTTATTGTTTGTGAAACAGCTCATTAATATGGTGATTAGCATCCTAAAAGGATCCCAGGAGGAAAATAATAGTTTAGTATTCTGTGCACAGTTTGAATGTTTTACAATAAATGAGAAATACAAGATTTTTAAGAAATCTATCCATTCATTGGGTATTGATAAATCTAAAGACAGAACATAGAAAGGTCCTGTAGAAACAGTACGTGAACCCCAAATTTATCATTGTGGGGGCACAGGAGGAGATTTTACATGCAACCTAAGTTCTGGTTATTCTTTATTTCTGAGTTGTTGATTTTGCAATTTGCAACCCTCTTTTGGTCTTTTTGGGTTTTTTGGTCTTGCTTTCTTTTTTATGATACCGGATCTACCAGTTGGGATGGGTTCTTACACAGTAGTACATTATACCAGTGTGTCTCCCAGAAAAAGAGAAGTCCACCAGAAATTTCCTTGTCTATGAGCTACAGGCAAATGTTTTTAACATCCAAATAAACATGTCTGTGTTTCTATTGAGAGGTTCTATATTTTGAACACTTAAGAGATTGAAATTAAACCTATATTTAAAAGAAGGCAACAGCCAGAAGGCTTGACTTATTTTTGCAACAGGAATGCTGAAAAGAGTTTTAAAAATATTAGCTGTATTATAAGGAAAAGAAAGAAAAGTGAGTGTTTTCAAGAGGGCTAACAGTGATTTGCAATGAAAATAAACCCAAGTAGACAGTAAAGCTTTTTGGACTGGTAAGATCATGTAGAACTCACATAAAAATAGCTCTTCATACTGCTGGAGGACTGCAGTGTCCGTGTGACCTTTCCAGTGTGTTTTCTGTCTTTCACTGGGGAATGCTACCTGCCCTCACACCTTCTTCTCAGGGTTTATGTCAAATTGTAGCAAGTTTGCAAACACCACTCATATCATCACTATTTGATAGTAAAATTATGTGTTTTGAACAGACTTTTTAGCTTCGATGCCGTCTGACTAAATCACCCAAACTCTTCTTGCGAGTGAAACAGCCTCAGCAATAGAAAACCGCTCATACGGGACTAGTTTTAATAAAACTAATAGAAGGTGTTTGTTTTTCTAGGCTTGAACCTGTTGTGCATCAGGAGGAACTTGAATAATCCTGTCTTCTAGAATGCACTGAAGAGTGTCATATTTTGGAGCAGCAACTATATAATATGACTAGCGTCAATTTTGTCTATCTAAATGTTGTGCTCTCCCTTTTAATTCTTCTTTCTTCCCTTCATTTCGTATCAGCACCTTTGAAAATGTGCTTATGAGGTGGTGTGCTGAACCAGATTGTTTCCACAGCAGCTTTCAAAATAAGTGTTTTTATAGCACATCACCGTAGCCAGTAAGGCAAGATATTCTTTGCACTTCAGTTGTGTGTGGACAACGGTTAGGATTCCAGGTCTCATGTGCTTATGCCACTGGTGCATTTTAGACACCCTTTTATGCCTTGAACCAAAAAAATCAAGTTGTTCCATCTACAAAACCTGGTCTTTTCAACTCAAGCATTAGTGGCATTGGGGTTTGGCTCTATGGGTCAGTCGCTGGCCCAGTGTCTTCAGTGGGACACGGTTCCCTCAGTGGCATCACAGAGACATGCAATGAAACAGCTCCAGAGGGCTGGGGGGGTTCACTTTCTCACCTCTCTCTCTCCCTCTTTGTCCCTCTGTTAGGAGCTGTACTCTAAAGCTTCCTGTGCCTTAGTGGAGTTGGTGACGGAGCTGTTTCTTCAGACCCTGCCTGCTGCGACTGGCCTCTCTGTAAGAGAATGTGAGCTTCTGAAAGAGGAGTGGCAGGAGAATTTGGCCCCTCAGCTGGAGAAATGGGAGACCCACCGCCAGAGACGCTGGAAGCTTTTCCAGGAACAGCTATGGCAAGAAAAAAAAGTAAGATCCATATTACATTCTAGGACCCAGGGTCTAGAAACAAGGGTATGGAAAAATATTTTGAAGATATTTATCTTATTTGTACTTTTATGTACAAATATACAGGCCTAAGTCCAGACTCAGGACGGGCAGTTTGACCTGCAGTATGGAGTGAATATGTATGCTGTGCATGTAGATTTGTGTAGAGGAGTCAGAGTGTAATTACTGAACATCTGTCCACAGTGTTTGATGGCTTTGTCAGCACATAAACATTTTTTTTGGCAAGGCTGCTGTCTGATGGCCTCAACTCTTGAGCATCTACAGAAACAGATCAAAAAAAACCTTCATGTGGTCTGTTTGGAGAGGGTACATATGGGTACAGCTTGCAGGAAAAGAGGCCTTACAATGATAAGTATTTCTTAATCATTTTTATGTATTAATACTATACTAATTTGAAATATATGATACGTACTTTATATAAAGCTTACTCTGAGAAGGTGAAGAAACTTTTCTGCTTTCCTGCTCTGTTTGTCCCCAGCATAGGTGGCATTGACACCAGAGGAGAAAGGCAACAACAGTAAATGCAGAGGCAGGCAAACTAAACTAAAATATGCTTGGGACAAACCACTGATGCCATTGAGACTAGTCATGTGCTTTAAGGGCTGGCATTTGTGTTTTCTAGGACTGCTGTCTGGCATTTAATGTTTGAATTTGGCATACCCATAACTTCAGTGATTAACGACACAATATCTGACCTCAACTCTTTTTAGTTTTACCCCTTTATATCAATGATTGCATTAAATACCTGACTTAGGAAGCTTAAACCTCTCAGTTGCTGTTTGGTTTCACATTCACTGAGGGTTCACAAATTGCCTGTCCTCGTATGTGAATGACCTGAGCAGCCTGGTCTAGTAGGTGCCCTACAAGCATGTCTCATACTGCATGGGCCCAAAGGACCGTGGTGGTATCTGCTGTCATTAAAAACCACAGTCAGAGAAGGAGGAGGTTCTGGTGTGCCATTTATGATTAGTCTCAGAAGTCAGTGCATGTTAGGGTACCTCTGCTCTGGTCCTTCCACTGTCCCATTGAACCTCAGCCATTGTTTAGGGCCAGAGAGGATGTTGCTTAACTCCTAAGAGACTCTGGACACAGGGGGAGATCTCAAGTCTAAAGTTGTGGTCAAAAGTGCTGTTTATGCATTCCTCTGTTACTATCATTGGGCACAGTGTTGAACGGAAAAAACACACCTTGGGATTTTTTTCTCAAGGGATTAAAAGGATTGGTTCATTTCGAGCAGCCACTTGCTGGATAATAGCTCTTTAGGCAGCACTGTGTGATGGATTCATTGTATGTGAATTCAGATGTTCCGGTCATGCTCAAGCATAGATTATTTAAATCAGAAAGTTGACTTTCCATCACTTTCAGCGTATTGTAGCATTCATAATGTAAAGCAGATGGCTTCCTAGCTGAAAAAAAAAGAAAGAAAAAAGGGTTTGCTGACATCATTAACAGTAATTACTGAGTTATAGAGGAATTCACGCAGTGATGACAGAGCTCTCACATTGGTCTCTGGGTCGCCTGTACTGCAGTTGGGCCTTATTCAATATAAAGATTTCCTGAGCAGCAGACAGAGCTTTCCTAAGGATGAGTGATCCTGTGGAATAAATTCCTAGAAGAGACAGGCGTTTCTCCTAGTGGGAAAATATGTGATTCCTCTTTGCAGGAGCTTAAGTAGCTCTTTTAATTTAATGCATGTGGCTTTTTGGAAGTGGTTTGAACTAAACTGGGAAAAAATTTGCTCTACCTCTGATGAGAAGATGCAGGAAGATAGCTGTTCCAGCAAAGCTAGGCTGGCAGATTTTCCTGTATAAATGAGTCTGAAAACCATCACACAACTCATTATATTACATTCAAATGCGAAGTGCATCTCTTGGCCCTTTTCATAATATAAAACATTAGCATGCACATTTAAGCAATAAGTCGGCATTTACGTGCTACAAAACGGAGCCGTTGGTTTCTACCTTAAGCAAAGAAGAGAGATCAGACATTTGTGACGGGTGATCATGTCATTTAGGAGATTCCATAGGTGTTACAGTGCTGAATATGACAGAAGATCCATAAATCAACATTCATATTGACAGGCCACTTAATTTATCAGGCCTTTTCCAGGAGAAAAATATGTCTTCCATTTGCCTCTTGATAAATGTACTGTATTAAGAGTTACACAGTCACCTGCTTTGCAGACTTGGGAAGTCTAACACCAGAAGGCTTTTCACCAGAGTATTTATGTGTGCTTTTCAAGGTGGCTCAAAAAGACATTTTTCCCATTTACTTAAAAAACTGCATTTTTTTTTTTGAGATGATCTTTCCAAGCATTTATACATATCTGGAATATGATGTCCTTTGCAGGAACAGAATCTCTTTTACAATTGAAAAAGAAAAAAATGGTTAGATGAGAATAAATGACTAACGAAAATAAACTGTGAGGATTTTCCCACTTTCCCACATAGCCCCTATCTCATGAATTCTGTAGGTGAGCTCTCCTGCCTGGGCAGGGGTTGCAGGGACCAGCCTGCTGCACCGGGCTGAGGGGTTGCTTGGCATTCAGTGTGCATCACACCCCATCTACAGGCTGTTAGGGAGAAATTGCTTTCCTTCGATTTCCTGAGAATCTGTGCTAAAAATGTCAAACTGAGAGCTGCAGAAAAAGGAGGGAGCTTACTTGGGTCTAATTTGCCGGTTTATCTGACGTCTAACCCAAAATATTTTATGGGTTTCATTACCTACCAAAGGCATTTTCCTCACCTTTGTTGCCAGAGAGTAATACTCAATGTTTGCAGTGCTCCAGAAAGTCTTGTAATGGACTTGTTGCCAGGAAGCAAAACAGTGAGAAGCTTACAGAGAAAAAAATGGGGTGAGGAGATTTCTGTCCATTCCCACATCATTGCTTGACACTCAGAAAGCTAAACCAGCACGTGCTTATCAGTTTTGACATGATGTGTATTTTATCGCTTTCTCTTAATCTTCTACTTGTGTTTTCACGGTGATTGGAAGGGCTCTTCTTTCCAAGGAGCCAGACATTCCTTGGAGCTTTACTACCCCATTTATGATGCTTTTGTCATGGATTTTACTGGTTAAATGCAGGAATCGGAGAGCCCAAGCTCTCTTCCAGCTGCTGAGTCTGTGCAGCAGCGTCTTTTTCCCCACTCTGTACTGACCTGTCTCTGAGCAAAGTAAGGCCATTCCCAAGAGCAGGAATGTATTGGTATTTGGTCCAAATCTCAGTCTTCCTTACTTATCATCCCATCTTAAGTGTGTAATAATCCCCCTCCTTTTCAGTTTGTTCTCTTACTACTTAAATATGGCTGGTGTACTTGTACTGCTCGGTGTAATAACTGTGTGCGAGGGGATTTTCTGCTGCATTCTGAGCTTTCCATTGGTCTCGGGCGGGGGTGAAGAGACATTTTATAAATTTTACTTACAGCTCACCTTAAATGCACTCACGATGGAAAAGGTGACCCATTCTTTTCCTTTCAAAGAAACTCAGTGTTCACCACTACAGAACTCAGCTATTTCTTCATAAACAGAAGTAAACAGCAAGTATAGTTCCTGTCTTGTTACCATTCCGAGTGCCTTTTGGGGCAGAATATACTGATAGCAGCAGAGGTGCTAAATTTTGGGTGATTGTCTGCAATATTATACAATCTATTATTCCAATTGTAATTCAGAAAATAGCTCCTGTCTTCTGTCTCTTGGTGATCTACATCAGATTTAATCCACATGCTGTTTGACAGCAAGTGAGCAGATAGGCCCCTTCAAGAGCAACTTCTCCATGAATAACCAGGTCTCCAAAAATGATGGGAAGCTGCATCTGAGCCACAGGCAGGCTTTCGCTGAAAATGAAAATACTTCTAGCAAGCAAAGGGTCATTTTCAGCCCTTCTTTTAACTGCTGAAAGAGACATTAAGGTATGTGATGGATCTACTAGGCGTATGCAGAGAGGTGTGAAACACTAGGAAGCCACATCCACAGAGCTGCTAAAGGGAAATACTGATACAGTTATTACTTCAAGCAAGTGTTTGCCAGCTGCCCTGATGACACCTGGAGACCTGGTAGACCTTAGTTTGACGTTGGCAGCGTGCAGTCAGAGAAGGCACCGCGCTCGGCTGTGCTCTGGGATTTTAAGAGTTGCCAGGACTGGAGTCAGTTGGGGTTTGGCTACATGGGTACGTCCTGTGGCTCTTCCAGAGAGCAGCCTGGTGGGCTCTTGGGCTGAGCTTCTCCTGCTCAGCTGCACGCTTTCCATCTGCCACCTGTTGTTGACTGGCCTGCCCATCCTTCCCTGGCATCCTGTGTTGTGGTAAGGTTTTCTGCACGGAGAGGGCTGGGTTCTATGCGTTGCTGTGTGTACTACGGAGAAGGTGCTATCCAAGGGGGAAGTACATTTTTATTTTAAAGCCAAAGGTGATGTGGTGTCTGGTGTTCTGCACTTCCCAGGGGAGTTCATTCTGTGCTCACAGCTAAAGCCTCTCTCCTGCACAGATCATTGCGTCCCAAGGAAAAGCCTATCAAATCCAGTGGGAAGGCCCAGTACCCCTCCTCCTTCCTAACGCTAACAATTGTGCAATTACACCTCTAACAGTTGTGCAGTTACACCTTGCTGTCTGCAGTAATACAAAATTTAGCCCCTCATGTTCTGAATGAGGCTAGAACATGAAGTGAAGCTGTCAGAAAGCCTGAGTATTATATTTAATTTAGGGCTCTGCATATATCTGGAGGCAGCCTGCATTTATCCAACTGCCAGTGTAGCATAAAATATACTCTTCATCTCACAGTAATAGAGTTTGGGCCTTACAGCCATTTCATCTTATGGCTTATTATTCATTAATTTCTGGCAATAAACAAAAATCTTAAGTCTATATCTCCAAAAGTTTACAGTCTAATGGCAAATCCATCAAACATTTAAAGATTACATTCTTCGATATAAATATCACCCTGAAGGAGCTGTAAAGTTGCAGTCCGTAAACCTAATCATACAATCTCGATTTCTAACTATTAGCACTGTGCATTATAAACAGAAGTGTGATGGAAGACAATATCTTTATTTTGTTCAGTGAAAATAAAAACTGCATTCTCTACTAGTGAAAAAAAAACAAACAAAAAGCCCACTGCAACCTACTGATAAGCATTGATGCAATATTTTGTGCCATATTATTTTTTTTCTCTTGTTCCTATGTTGCTGAAACTGGAAAATCTGTAGGAGACACAGATCAGGGCTGATCCAAACCAGTGCAAAGCCTCCCTTTCTTTTCAGTGAGCTTTGATTGTTGAGAAAAAAAAAAGTATTTCTAAGTAGAATAATTTTAATTCAGCATGAGTTTGTTTCTTGAAAGAGGGGAATGATTGTTTTTAGCAAAATAACATCAAATAAAGCTGTTTTGTAATGTGGTGACTAGAATGACTGAAATCAGAGTATCTTATGATTGTAATTCTTTTCCCCTGCTTTTAGTTATGGCTAAAGGAATATGCTCTGTCTGCTGTGATGCAAAAGCACCTGTCTGAGAAACAAGAGAAGATAATTCAAGGTGTCGTGAGCAGACTGGGAGGCCTCAGTGATGAGTAAGTTTTCTTTTATCAGTAAGCAGTGAGGTAAAACCACACTGCTGCATGCACAGATAAAAGCTTGTGTACGTTACATTGTGAAAGCAGTGTTGAGGGATTATGAGCACCTTCAGACTGAGAGGCACTAACTCTAGTTTTTTGTCTGAGTATCTAAAACAAATTAAAAAACCTTGGAGATACCATGACTACTGGTAAGTATGAAAAGTAGTGTCTTCTGTGGTTTGTGAAGTGTTGTTCTTTCTGTGTAACTGCTCCTATGTTTGTAAGTGTTTTCTAATCTTGAAGCAGCCTCTGTTTCCACTCTGTATGTCACACTGGAGTACAATATTCTTCAAGATAAAATGTTCAGTCCAGCACCATTCAGCACTACCTTTGCTTCCTGCTATTAGACTGTTGCTTTGCATGATAATGACTCCTCTTTGGCGTTCTCTGTCTGTATTCACCAAGAAAACTTTTAGTTTTATCTCATCTTTGTACAGCTAAACATCCCTTTGATAGAGATACATCTCAAAAACACAATTCTATGTTATCTGCCTTGTTTTGATTAAGATTTCAAATTACTTCATTCACTACAGTCTTCACATTACCAAAGATCAAAGCGTTTGAAGACTTTTCTATTTGGAATACTGGTAATATTGCCTTGGCACTCCTTTATTTTGGCTCTACTTTTCAGTTCAACCTTACTTTTTCACCTTCTCTGACTTCAGTGTTACCCAGCATTAGGTATCTAGAGAGATCATGGTGCTTTACCACAAACACACAAGTTTGATACAGACACAGACAATGTCATCCCAAATGTCCACACAGATTTCACTCACCTGGTCCAGAGTCAACTTCAGAATTTACTCTCCTGTTTAAAATTTACCAAAAACTTGCTTCAGCCTTGTCTGCCCTGTCAGCTAACACTAGCCTCTTCAGTGTCTCTTCAGAGCGTGCCTCCTTGGTAATCCAAGGTATGCTCTCTTTGAAATAACTTTCCTGTAGTTATAATTACATTCATTTTTCATCTTATTTCAAGTCTCTTATTAAAAAAAGCTTTTATTTTGTAATTATAGATGATTGTTTATCTCTCTTTCTTCCCATTTTTATTTTAATTTAACTTTGGTGTGACAGAACTAGAAGTCTATCACAGCAATACCCTTCTTTACACTTGAGCATCTCTCCCAGGCACGCTTTGTACAAGAAGACATTGCATGGAGTGAATAGTAACTCTTGTCATCTTTGAGCAATGACTTTGCTGAATGTAGGTGTGCCAAATCAGCAGACAACTTACCTGATTGATTTTTAATGGTCCTTTTTACAGGTCTGTTAAGTTTATAGTGCAAAAACACCGACTTCTGCTGTGTTCAGTACTCAGAAGGTTAACCCTCCGAAGAGTTGGAATGGCAGCCCTGGCCCGCATGAGAATGTCCCGAAAGAAGAGCTTGCTTCAGGAACTGAGAGTGCAACATACCCTGCAGAAGGGATCTTCCCCCTGCCAAGATGAGGACCAGTGGCAGCTACAGAAGGCAGTGGTAGGTACAGTGCCCAGGTGGTTTTTCTCCAGAGGTCTCATATGCTATGATGTCTGGCATTAGAAGGAGCCGTAGAAGATCTCAAAAAATAAAAATGTTCAAGTTCCAAATAGAAAGGAAAATACTCTCTGTCAAAGATACACCCCCAGCCGACACAGGGGGTCACTGAGTGTGTCTGTTTTACTTTGCACAGACTTTTTAAATTCTCTAATACTTTATCTACTGGCTAGCTATGTGATATATGTTCTCATAGTAAGCTTATTTAGCTATTTGTATCATATGAAAATACTAATGAAAGAAGGAATACCGACACATATAAAGGACTTCTACACAAGTTACTGCTTCAGGGTAAGATAAATTCCTACTAATTCTGCTAGGCATAGTAATATGCACTTGAAAAGTTCTTACTTGAACCTCAGAAGAAATTCTTCCCTCCACCAGACCTAGCGAGTTCTTCTATACTGTCATCATTTTTCATTCTTTTTAATTTCTCCTCTGTCCATGAGATGCTTAGCATCCACTCCCCTGACATCCTTCCAAATAATCTGGCCCCTGTAGGTAAAGGCACTGGAAGAAAGTTCAAGGGATTTTTAGACTTGGTATTCCCTCAGGTCGCTTTCCGATCTGTTTGTGACTGTTCTTTAGGGTTAATCCATTAAGCATTGTTGGTTATTTACTTACCTACATTGGATATTTACCTAGAACAACACCGAATTTCAGATTTCAACCTCAGAGGAGCCTCCAAGCGTGATAGGCCCTTCCCAACCCACTGCTGCTGCACATAGGGATTGAAGCCATCCAACACTTTGCAGCTCAGTGCTCCATGCTGTGTCTTTGTAATTAGTTGCGTATCCCTCTAATTCTGATTTGCATAATACAAACGCTAATTCTCAGGGTAATCTCTCACAGGTCTGTCTGGTGAACGTATACATCTTTGTAGCCCTCCTGAGTTGTCTGCCCCTTCTTCCAAAGGGCATAAACTCTCTTTTTTCCCCTGAGTTCCAGCCAAAGCTCTCTGTTCAGCCAGGCCAGTCTTCTTCCCTGCTGGCTTGTATTTCCACACATGGGGACAGGGATGGCTCCTGCACCTTTAAGAATGTCCAGCTTTCTCAGACCCCTTTGCCCTTCAGGACCCCCATCCAAGGGACCCTGTCAAGTAGAATTTTTGTACATAGCGTGACAGAGGCAATAGTTTTGTTGCAGACAGATGTGTTAACTGCACATAAATTTCTTCTGGAAATCAGATTATTCTAAGTATTAAAACAGTGTTATTCTGAATGGGCGTAGGACTGACTTTTAAAGTGAAGCTGACTGAGTTTGTCAATGCATTTAAATGGCAGTGCTATCTTTTTGTGTGATTACCAGGAGTCCCACATTCTGGAAGAGGAGGAGAAGCTCGAGGAAGAAACGCAGCAAACCCATTTAGAGTTTCACCAGCAGCTAGTCACAGAAATCCAAGAGGCTCTTCAGTATCTTCAGCAGCACATGGAGCAGGTGATTGGGCAGACGCTGCTGCAGCATGCACGACGGGAAGCTGGGAAAAGGAGTTCAGATGATGGGCAGGACTTCAAGGTATGGAGATGTTCAACAGCGGTTTTCCAAACCAAATGAGTAGCACCTTGCTAAAATGGAAGGCAGTTTCATTTCTGTTCCCTATGCCTAGTACCAGCAGGAGACCATTGCAACCTGTGTTAAAACTGAAGATACCTTGCAAAGTATTAACAAATTAACACTTACGTAGAAGTACAGTATTTTCTAGTGATTTTCTATAGCAGCAAAACAGGTTTTATTAATCCAAGAACATAAAATAAGCCTGGAACATAAAAAAAATTGAGAGCTCTTGATGACAGAGAATAACAAAAATGAGGAAGAAAGGAGATAGTTATCTTCTGCTGAAAGTTTTATGGTTAGTCAATAGTATTTGTCTATTAACAACTTAATTCATAGATAAGTAATTAAATAAAAATACAACTTGCTTCATAGGCTAATAAAATTGTTCCAAAGTAAATTTTTTGATTTTCTGTATAATGGAAAGTTGTAGTAGAGATACACGTATATTAATTTACTTTGCTGGCAGTCCAGTTGACATGTAAAATGAGCTATAGAGGTTGAGCAGATAGAGGAATGGCCCCTTCTTAGGTGGAGGTGAAGCACATTAGAAAGATTTTAGTGTAATTTTTCATGTTGAAATGTTCCATGGATGCATAGAAATACCCGTTTTCCAGTGTCCTAGCCTGCCACATTTTTAAAGCACAAAATTCACAATGTGTGAACATACAAAATTAGATTGGGTCATCAGTTCTAGACAGATCAATACACTTCAGTTTTTGACTTATAAAGTGGGTTGTGACATGTACTGTGTAATGCAGGAGAGACTGGTGGAAGCTGCTGTAGAAAGTGTGTATGGGACCAGCAATAATATCAATAGGCTGGTGCAAAACTACTATCAGCAATTAGGAAAAATCACAGAAGGCTATGAAGGGAAAAAGCTTCAACAACTGAAATCCTTACAAGGTATGTATGATATTTATAACTATAAGATAATTCTTGTTTTTTAACAGATAAATTAATTTTCTTATTACTGTAAAGATTGCTTTTAAAGATAAGGTATTTGTTATTTAAAGTAAGCAACAAAGCAAAACCAATGTGTACGTCCATTTTCATCTTTGAAGGAGAAGTAGTAGAACTGTTATTAATAAATACTTGAATGGCAGTCGTAGATGCAGGACCCTGTTAGTCCAAGTTTGGTACAGACACACACAGCATGATGGCCCGGTGTTGGAGATTATAGTTTAACCATGAACTCTGGTTTCCCAAGCTAAGATCAGAGATACCACCACAGTCACAACCACCAGCAGCTGATTTTCGGGTGCTGCAAACCTCAGCACAAGGCAGAATTTAGAAAGGAAATAGTTGTACAAGTATTCGGTTGTCTACCGTAAACACTGTCCAACTTTGCATAATAATTTGTGCAAAGAAAATGAATCAATGAATCAAATATTCATAGGGGGAGAGAGAGGGTTTATGACAGGTGCTTACAAGCTGAATCTTTTCCCTAGAAGGGAGCAGATCTGCATTTTCAATCCCTGCTCCCGTGTTAGAAAACAATCATCACGAGCAGACAGTCTGCTTCCTCTGCGGTCACTGCTCTCAGCTTTGGGGAGTAGATTCTTATATTCCTTCCTTTTATTGGCTCAATGAAATGTTGCTGTCTCTGAAGTTGAAGAAATGGGTTAGAGGAGACACCAAAAAGCCAAGCATGTCCATCCTGGAACACTGTGTGAGCTACTGCGTTGTTTCTTAGCTGTCAACCATGACCCTCTCACAGGTTGTGAAACTGCTGAAGAGGTTTATGAACTGCTGGATCTCGCATAAATACAGGCAGTTTCTCCTGGAATTATTTTTAATTGCTCAGTTCCTTCAGGACAGGAGAACAAAACCATACCATGATTATTGATTTCTTTCGTAAATATTCTCCCTTCCCCTGGGCGAAGGTTGTTAAATCGAGTTAGCAAGTTAGCAAAATGGCGATATCATCAGAGGCTAAGTATTTGAGACACATGGAATGGATGGTTTTTTTTCTAAAAATAGACTTAATAATTTTAAATATAAATGATTCTTTAGCTACGGAAGAGAGTTTTTGAAGAGGAACAGGAGTATCCACTCAAGGCTGAGATCCAGAGATGAGTGGGTAGGAAGGATTTGTGAGCCCCAGTAGGAGCTAGATATGCTCACTGGTTACAAGACAGAACCAATCTGTTCTGCACTGCCCTGTTGTGATTCTTGAAGACCTTAATATCAGAAGCTGAAGTGCTAGGGTTAGACAAAAATTGCATAGGAATTTTTAACAATCTGTATTTTAGATAGTGGCAGCTAGCAAGGCAGTTGGTTACTTAAGTTCTCACAAAGTCCCTCTAAAGACTTCTTTGGCCCTGATTCAGCCAACTGCAGAGTCTAAAATCCCTTTGATTTGTGTTCCTTTAAGCAGCAATGCTTCTCTGATCTGAGCTGAGATGGATGTCATTACATACTTGAACGTTCTGCTTCATTAGTGTTTTGTTATTGGTCTCAACTGGTCTCCCAATTAGATTGTAAGACCTAGAATACCAGTCACTAAAACCACTGTCAGATTTCTGGTAATTGCTCATTTAGATTATTTTTTCTCCTAGAGCTTGGGTGGATATATAATTTTTTCAGTGGTGGTGTTCCTTGAACTAAAAGGAAGAAAATTACATGTGTAAGCAGAGCACATTTTCTTCTCAACTAAAGAAAAATAAAATTTTTCTTCTGCCTACAGGCATGAGCGAGGATGAGAGACCCATTTATGTTGGTAATAAAAGCTGGAGTGTTTTAGATTTGGGTGGCCAGAGAGACACAGATCAAACAAACTGTTACAATGAAAAAGTATTTCAAAGCTACATGTGCATGCTGAAGACCAGCTGAGATTTCTGGTATCAACAGATAACTACTTCAGCTTTGACAGTGCTTTTTATATTGAGAGTGAGCACTACTATCTAATAAGAGGCTTTGATGCTTTAGTATACATAAGTCCTTCTTTAAGCTAAGTCCAAATTTGTGATGCTGAACCCCACTCTTTCTCATTTCAGCTGCTGTGTTGGCCCCAAAAGCACTTAAATTCCTCTCTGTGACTCTTTAACAGCTTGGGGATCTGCTCTGGGGCACCACCAGGACACTCTAAGCCCTGCGAGCCAGCCAACTGCTTTCCATCCAAGCTCAGCCAGGAGACAGAACATGCTTATTTTTTCCTTTTCTGAAGGGACTGATCAGTTAGTTGTTCTCCAAGCATGATAACCACACTGAGAGCGTCATCTTCCTCACCAAATAGTTTCATAATTTCTCTCTCTAAAACACAAGACGGAAGAAAGAGTGTTGGCAATAGAGCCACCTACTGGTTGATAGCCCTGGGGGTTGAATGGCCACATGGGAAATTTCTTGTGCACTTCATTCAGTGGTAGGTAAGTGGGAGAAAGGACCGTAATGCTGGGCTTTTCTCTCCCAGTGACTGTGCTTAATGCCAGGCTAGAGGGTTTTGCTTCTTTGGGCATCCCTTGGCCTAGTAAATCTGAGTTTAATGTCTGTCTGGCACAACCACAGGGAAGAATGGTGGAGAGTACCTCCTCTTGCCCAGCCAGCTCAGCCCAGCCCCACCTAGAGTATATTCAGTCACTGTTCCCTGATGATGCCGCTGACAGCATTAGTGCCTGTCAGCCTCTCGGAACATTCAGAAAAGGTCAGATGCTCCCCAGGTGAATGTTATATACCCTAACCAGTTGCGTACCTATTTATCTCCCTCTTTCTGTGTTTTATTTAAAAGCAGTGGTGCAAGGAAACCTGTCTGTCCTACCTGTCAGACCTGCCCCAAGCCTTGCTGCCAGGCAGGGCTTCGGGGGCAAGAGTCAGGAACCTGGTCAGCAGATAAACACCGAGGTACTCGCAGAGTGTAAGCACGTGCAAAAGTAGCCAGAATACGTCGCCATCAAATGAGGGGAGATCTAGTGAAGTTAGACATTCCCAGGACTAAGTGGCCTCCAAGTGGAGGTTTTCTTTATATTGCATTTTTCGCTTAGGTACTACAGTTCTTGCTCAGAGTATCAAGGCCTTTCCATAAAATTTCTACTTTGAATTCCATATTAATCAGTTAGCCTAGCAGGAAAAGTAAATAAGAATAGGAATTCAGTGACATTACCGTCTCAGCTAAATGATGCACAAACTGTTGTCTGTGCAGCAGATCCCAGTGGCAGAGCAAGAGTATGTAAGAAGTACTTGATATCCCTAAGGAGCATAACTTTGGAAGGGCTACCTACAACGGGGATTGATTTGTACTGATGCAAAACATAAATGGTAAGGTTGCCACAAGATTGTAATTTTGAGCAGAAGATTTTACAAAAACATTATTTCAGCAGAAAGAGGTGAAAGGAACAGACTTAAGAAGAAACAAGAGATTGAATTGGCATTGAAAGAAAACCAGACCAAAGGCCTCCTGAACGTATCGTCCACAGTCCATCAAAGGTAAAAGCAGGCAGCAGCACTGCTGACTCCATTTAAATGTTGTGAGTTTTTGCAGATCTACATAATGTCTAGCTGAATAAGCTTCTTGGGTTTGCATTTTATATTTGTCTTTGATGGAAGAGAAATATCTATTGCCAAATTATGTCTTCTCTTTGATCTAGAGAACTACTTTCGTATTAAATAACTTTTTGATGCTCATTAATTACAGATGGAAAAATATACATAGACAGTTTGAAAAGAGAGACTGAAAAACAATGCCAAAGCATATGCCAAATTTTAAAAGAAATTAAACATAAATGTAGGATGGGAACCAATGCTGTCTAATTCATTACATTCCATCTTTTCTGCTTTAGACATCAAAAGTGTTTGTTAGTTTGCTGCTGAGTAAACATATCCAATAATGAGGAGAAAATGTTCGAAGCATAAATTGTACTTGAAATGGCAAGACGATTTCAGTGAATGCCTTGGACAATCAAGATTACTTGCATTAAATTTAGAGTGGAATCCCTCAAATGTTAATTAAATAAAAATTATATTTAATCAATTAATGACTCTATGAAACTTACAGTCCAGAACGCATTGCAATTCCAAAGGAGTAAGTTGTCATAAAAAGCTATATGACTTGCTATGCACATGATACATTTATGTAATAATTTTATTTCTTTACTCTTGGTTTATTATCCAGGACAGCACAGCATCTGCAACTTTGACATTGTAAAGAGGCTAATTCTTTTTTTAGACATTCTGTTACTTCTAAATTGAAAGAAATCATTGCCCACTTCCTGTTTTTCATCCTTGTTTGAATTAGTATAGAAATGGATTCATGTAATAAGGAGTTTCATAAAAGGTCTGTTAGTTATTCATTATCAATATAAATGTGCTTCTAAGTGTTGTTCAGTTTTTTCTCACATAATCTAGTCTAGTGTCTTCCAACAATCAATCAAACAATGCAATCAAATTGGCCTTCATGCAAACAGAAATACTGTATTGGAGAATTTAACTATTCAATATCTAAGCTGGTCTCATAACCATTAGAAATCAAACACATTTTCATGTTGTCATTATGATTTCTTTTACGGTCAAACCCCAGTCCTGTGTAAATTAATGGCAAAATTACCATTAATTTGTCTAACTCCTATTAAACTCAATATAGATTGTTTTATTTCCTTTTGCCCGTTGTGCAAGGTTATGAGAGAGAGTTCAAAAAGCAATTTTTGAAAGGTAACCTTCTGTAAGCATTGACCATTATAATAGCAACTTCATTTTGTGTAGATGTCAGAAACAATTTGTGTTATCTCCTTCCCTGAGGAATGTGATGGGTGATTGACAGCATTGCTTCAAGGTCGATCAGGCAAGAGAACAGAAGAAATAAAGATTCAGCAAAGTTGCAGCCATTCAGGTTCTGCTATATTAATATTAATCTTTAACCAGCAAAATAAAACAAGTGAAGAATATAGTTGTCAATGCTCCCAATTGCCAAGTTGTGAATCATCATGCTTCTGGCTGACTATCAATCTGGTACTGAAGAGTCCTCCAATTAAATGCCTAATTCTTAATCCCTTATCCTCACACCTGATCTTCTAACAGCTTGTCTCTTTGGCAAGCAGACAGCAAAGCTGACTTTAGAAACATACAATGGTTTGGAAAGCAGACTTCAACATTAGAGCTGAACTCCAGCTTCCAAATCCCAACCCAAACTCCTGCTGCAATTCCCACCTCCAAAAGGATCTTGTATCCCATGAAGGAGCCAAGTCAGGTTATTAGAATAGGTAAATCTGTCTAAAAATCTACAGCAGTTTTTTCTGTCCCAGCAGAATCTGGATGGGACAATATTGTTAATGAGCCTTTCTCTCTGCAAAATCTTCTAAGTACACTTTGCCAGGATTGTATTTGTCCCTTGAACTGAACAATATCAGTACTTTTAAATTTCTCTTGCTCAGGGTGGTGCTGCAGCAAAAGAAGGTTTTGGCTCAGTTTGAACTGCAGCAGCAAATTCGTCTGGAGTCTCTGAAACAGAAGCTGCTGGGATTTCATCACCTAGAAACTGAGTTGGAGAATCAGCTACAGGTAAATCAGGGTTAAATGACTCACAAATCTGAAGCAGTCCATGGCAAAAACATGGGACAGCTTGTAAGGGTCTCTTTGCTGTCCTAGTTGAAATCAGTGCTAAGATTTACCACTGTCTTGTAGGAAATGCTTTCCTGATGCTAGCCATATTGTTTCCTGTGTTTCTGCAATGATAAATGCCTTTTTTGTCATGCCACATGTAGAATAACATAACCCAGAAAACATAACCCAAGCTGTGTTGTGTTAACTGACTCCTGGTTTATCCTTGTGCGCAGGAAGCAGAGCAGGACTTTGTGAGTGAGTTGGCTGTGCTGGCCCGAGTTCCAATGGCTATGAAGAAGAAGCCTTCCAAAAGGAGCAAGCCAGCAGGTTGGTACAATCCAGAATTGTTTTAAAAAACCTCACATCATTCCACATACCAGTGCATATTTTGCGATATAATGCGATCGAGTTTCAGGTGAGATTTTTCCTCAGTGCCATTTCCCCAATAGGGATGTAGAAAAGTCAGGCAACCTTCCAAGGTCACCCAGCTCACCAGTAGCACAGCCAAAAATCTTTCACCATTCCTCACTCCAGAGCAGTCCTTTAGCCAATAGATTGGGTTATGTCCACTGAGGCAAGGCTTTGCCTTGCTCAAACTGAAATTATTTTTCATGTTTTTATTGTGTTCTCTAGGAACAGCTCTGTTCACCTCAATCTCTGTAAGTCTTTGGGAGGACAGCAGAGCTGAATCACCTAGCTTTCATTCTCCTGGCAGAATGGAAGAATCACCTTCCCACCCACACGCTCAAAAGTAAAATCTTACTGAATCAGAAAACTTCAAATATTTATATGAACATACTGCAGTTTTAACAAATTAGAGTAGTTCATTATTCAAGAGATACTTAGGAACAAATTGTCAGAATACCAGTTGTGTTCCCTGATTGGAGCATGAAAATTCTCACCCTTTGAGCCATGCAAGCCTTCTGTCATTATCAGAATGAAACAATTAATGTTACGTTTGAAAGATGCTGAAAGGGGAGATGGGTGCCCAAAAGGGAAAAGCAGCTCACTCACCTGGACAATTTTGAAGTCTCTCTTCCCAGTCGGTTGTTTCTCAAGCGTGCAGAGCTGTTTGCCCTGGTAGGCACTGTGACCCCAGGGACACGTGTGGAAGCTTAGCTCAAGGTCCTAAAAACAGCAACTTTTTAACGTCAGATTGTTTTGATTGAAATAATATAAAATTATGAAATGGCTTTTCTTGTTTGCTGGTAGTAACGAGCCTTCAATTACTTGCTAAGAAAATACATGATAGAGCTTTCAACTGTTGCACCTCATGGAAACTTAATTCACTGTTCAGCAAGTGTGACATTTCAAGGTCTGCTCTGTGAGAACTAACCAGTGGTAAAAATCCAATATGCTAGATAACATAAAGTGGAGTGATTTCCTTGGAATAGTAACATGTATGTATGAAGTGTTAGAGTGTAACTAATCAAAACCAACAAGCTCTACTATATGTGATTTTTTTTTTTTTCAATCCACATGCATTTGGCAATGCAGGGGAAAAAACGAAGTCAAAACCAAAGACCTTTCAGTCACCAGAATCAGCAGACAAAGATGATTCTCATGAAAATATTCAAGACCCCCCTGGAATGACTTCTGGCTTATGCAGGTACAGTAGAGGCTAAAAAATAGTATGTGAAAAACTATTTGTAAAATGCGGTACAAAATCTACTTCATAAGCGGGTACATCAATCAAACCCAAAATACAATACCTATAATAGCTGGGCTTCTTCCTTAGTAGTTACTTCTCACATGTACTTGACCGTTTTTTCCCCCATGTTCTTTAAATTTAGGAAAACCATCTGAGTTTGCTTGTGTGTGCTGTTATGTATCTTATAAATAACTTTCATTTTAGGTAGAGAAATGGGAAATACGGTTTCCAAATTCCCTTTAATGAGTTTTTTTAAAACCTGAGTCACAGACAGCATAAATCAGCAGAGACAAGTGAATCCAATGGAACTTGGCTGACATGTAGCAACCAAAATATGGTCTGTGGTATTTAGGCTTTCAACTTCCACCTTTATTTCAGGAACAAAGGCAAGCGCCAGTCTTTGGCTGATGAGGGTAGCAGCTCTAACAATGATTTTCTTGATAGATGTTTCAGTTGGCTTATGCTGGGGTGCTAACTAGAGGAGAAGAAATGGCTACAAACCTGAAAGATGCCAGCTGATTGCTGCGGGCAGATCAAACCAGCCAGCTGGTCGCTGGGGCTTGATATATTGAGCAGAGAAAATCCTGTTGACAGGCAAAGCAAACAGTTGGTTCTCAGGAGCCACAGGCCTTTGGGGAAAAGTATTTATCCCCTGAGTGACCTCAGCCTGGGACTGACTTCAGGAGATGGCTCCTTTCCCTGATGGCATCAACCCTTTTCACACACTCCTTTCCCACAGCCGACAAGGGATACGTGTGTAGGGAACAGGGACCCAACAAAGGAACGTTTATCTTTATGCAACTTTGTTTTGGCAGCCTCAACAGAGGCAGCTGAAACCAGCGAGTGCAGAAGTTGTAATTACATAGCAAGCAGCTTTCTTCTTTTATCAAAATTAATTTAGTTTAAGAGAGAACTGTAGCGTTTGAAAAACTCAGTCTACAATTTTATTTTTCTTGTTTATCTCTTTCAGAGACAAGTTACAGAGTCCACATGAAGGGGAGACTGAACCAAGCAAAAACTCAAATATGCTAAAAAAAAGAGACAACAGGTAGTAAAAGCATTTGTATGAGCTGTCAGAACACAGAGTACCAAAGCATTCTTCTGGGGAATCTCAGCAGCTATAAATACTTACTGAGCTGCTCTACTGAGGAACAGCAAAGAACATCAATAATAACCGAGAAATCTGCTTTAGCTACAGACCAAGAATCAATCCTGACTTCCTTTAGCTGATAATAAAACATCCCCACTGGGTTTTGGTAAGGGGAAACAAAGAAGTGTTTAATGTAAGCTCTTCCAGATTGCTTGGGGAATGTGGAGGGGAGATAGTTTTCCATTAGGAATATACCTGGGGAAAGGGTGCTGGTAGGAGAACAGATCCACACTAGGCTGGTTGCACAGGTCACTGTACGTAGATAAGGTTTCATTGCAGTAGTGATGTAGAATTTGCTTTTGAGCCCTTAATGTGGTACATCAGGTCTTAATATTTTTTGATTGCTGCTTTGGACTAACAAAAATAGATAGAAATGTAAAGAATATGTAAACAGACTTCAGATGGTATTGGTACGTCAAAAGATTACATTTGGTCTCTCTTTTGTTATATATTTTAGTACTTCCGAGTTTATGTATGCTTTTTTAAATTTGTACAAAGCTTTTTGTAAATGTATTTCTCTGTGTTTGTCTCATATTTCAAATTATTATTTTTAGGAAGAACGAGACAAAAACAGTTTACTGTCTTGTTTTTTATACTTCAGTTTCTAGTCTTCTTCCGTAAGTACACTCTTGTTTCCAGCTTGGTTATGCTCATTATGTTTCTTACGGGAATTCTTCTTGTTATGCAAAGCAGCTAGTTCTTACTGGCTGTACAGAGCACCTGTATTGTGTAGTAAATTTCCTCACTAAGCAATCTTACAGCTTTTGATGAAATGAAAATTTTCTGTCTTTTTAAAATGTACATACGTTTTGCTAACTAAAAGGCTGTCCTTTGACACATGATGGAAAATACTGCATCAGTTACGCAGTTTAGCTCAGATAAAAGTGACTTTGCCAGGAATGTTAAACACAATTATTAAAGGGTCAATTTTCACCTTGATCATTGTAAACACACGTTTTTTTTTTTCCTAAGCTGTCGCACTTCAAGCGTTTGATTCTGGTATTTCAGCAATTGGTCTCTATGGTCTCTTTACCTTCCTGATATAGACATTTTAGTTGCTGCTTGTTGGGCTCCTTTTTTAAAGGAAAGCAGCCTATTTACATCTGTATAGATAGCAAGAAGGAAGCTTTTAGTATTAGAGCTGATGATGTTTTAAACCATGCAGTGCAGCAGCGGCTCCCGTCACAGTTAGGGCGCAGCGTAATTATCTGTGCAGGGTCTCTAATTATCCAAGCGGGGTCTCTAATCACCCGAGTGAGGTCTGTAATTACCTAAGCCGGGTCTCTCATCACGGGAGCGGGGGTCTCCTTGGATGCACTGTGACTCCTTTGGCTAGGCTGGAGGAAATGTTTTTTTCTCTCCCTTAGAAAACATGGAAAGGTTCAGCTTATCCCAAAAGCAGGGCAGCAGTGCCCTCTCCTGGGCAGCTCGCAGGGTTTTCATCCCCTTGCTGGTGGAGGCAAGGGGCAGGGACCTCCAGGAAGGAGCTCCAGGCCGATCACTGGTCCCTCTGCCTGAAATCCCAGCGCTGGAGTCTCTACAAACAGGCATTTCTTCTCTTCTCCCACAAAGTCACATTCGATTCCTGGTAAAACAATCTATTATTAACTTCTCAGTCCCCATGAGTTACTCCATGAATTTGCTGTCGATTTGAAGTCGTGTAGATTTTGTGCGTGTCATGGAACTTACTTAAGTAAGTAAGTACATCACTCCCTGTCAGTGATGCAGATATTGAACCAGGGTTTGATTAGAACAAGAAACGAGTGTAGCAAAGGCCAAGCTAAGCTCACAACAGTTGCTCTTCTCTTAAGCACTGTTCAAATTTTATGCTATGTTATGCTTTTTTAACCACAGTAACACTCAGTATCTGGATTCTGATGCTGAAGATCTCCCTCCCATCTCCTATCATAGTCATTACAGGATAATTTAATTTTTTGCCTTACCTCTGACCTCTTGGTTCAGTTTAAATCTATGTGACTTTATTTCAAAGCCAACACAGAACAGCTCTGAAAACGAGATTTTTTCATGATGCTGTGAAATACTTTATCACCAGCCAAATAAGCACAACTCATTGCAACAGTCACAAGTTTCAGCACAGTAGGCCCGATTGCTCATCAGGAAGAAAATATTTTTGCCATGAAATTGGTGAATCACTGGAGCAGGTAGTTCAGAGAGAATGCAGAATATCCATCCTTGGAGAGTTTCAACACTCAGCTGGACAAGGTCCTGATCATCCTAACTTTGAAGTTAGCCCCGCTGTGACTAGAGACTGGACTCCAGGTGATGCCTCTTCCAACCTAAATCTGTCCATGACTCTAGTATTTCTTCCTACTGATCTGTTACTGAAACGTTTGGTACCAGTGTGTTGTCTCTCCCACCACCACCAGCCTTGTACCTTCCCTGTGTTTTACGGGATGGTAGACATTTCTTGGTATTGTGCTTAAAGGATCCCTGGAAGATAAAATGCTACGCAGTTTTGCCAGCTGAGAGCTGACATCTGGATGTCAGATAGACAGGGGAAAATGGAGCTACCTCGGTGCCAATCACAGCTCAAAACACTTGCTTTCTAATGTAAATCTGTAAATGCTCTCTCTTTGGTTTAGTCAGGAGAGGCTCACAAGGAGCTTTGATCATGCTTTGTAGGTACAGACCGAAAACACTTGCTGCAGAAATTTAGCAGAAAAAACACCTTCTCCTTTTTAGTTAACATCAAGGGTGACAACTATTGCAACATTTCATGATTGTGTTCAATCTTATTCACAGCTTTGTGTCAAGGGTATAGCTCCCAAAAATTCTAGGCATGGTGTTAGAGTCCCTGAGTGCATTATTTATCATGAGAGAATCAAAATAGTCCATCTTAATGGTCTCTCTGCTGAAGAAAAATGTGGAAAGCCTCATCATGCCTAAGTCTTGCTGAAGAGCAGCCTGGATCACACTGGAGAGGTGTGCAACTTAAAAGACTTGTACTTGGGACCTTCGTGCTGGTGCCAACTCCTGTGCAACATCTGCAGTTTCATTCCTGACATAAACAAGCACTCCTAAGTATAAGTCACACCTGAAGATCCTTTGATCCAGCCTGCGCACACCATAACCCAATACCAGGGCAAGCACCAGGTTAGCAACTTCACTCACTCCATCATGGCATCTACAGCAGTCTTTGGGAGCCATTCTGACATCCAGAGATCCTTACCTTCAACAGCTTCTTGGTCCTGTTTCTTCCATCTGAACAAATACATCTTCCATGTGTTCAGCCAAGACCATGAAGGGCTTGGCTCGCAGCTGCCCAGCCTGGCCCCTGCTCTCCATGGGGAGGGCTCCTGGTCTCAGCACTCCCGCAGCTGTGGCCACTGGTGTCCTGCAGAGCATCAGGAGATGGGACAAGTGTCTGGACCCTGCCAGCTGAAGACTTTCCCAAAGCAACACTGCAGTCACTGATGTTCTTGCAGGTTGGCTGACTTAGAGTTGTGAGGAAGAAGCTGCTAACCTTAAAGCTTTTTATTATGTATGACTATATATGACTATACATTTAAAGACAGCCTTGCACGTACATCTCACTGTGCTAGAAGTTACGGAATATGCAGTTGGCTGGGGGGGTGGGGAAACAGAATTGATGCACTGACACCTAACTACTTTATCCATATCACTGTAAATATTTAATGAGTTAAATGATACTCAAACAGTATCTCAAACACTTTTACTGTATTATAAGGCTCTTCCACATTTTTTTCATAGAATCATAGAATAGTCCAGGCCAGAAGGGACCTCCAAAGATCATCTAGTCCGACCTCCCCACAGCCAGCAGGGACACCCCCAAATAGACCAGGTTGCCCAGGGCCTCCTCAAGCCTCACCTTGAATATCTCCAGAGAAGGGGCCTCAACTACCTCCCTGGGCAACCTATTCCAGTGTTCCACTACCCTCATAGTAAAGAGCTTTTCCCTAATATCCAATCTAAATCTGCTCTTCTCCAACTTAAAGCCATTGCCCCTCGTCCTGTTACTGCAGGCCTTTGTAACCAGACTCTCCCCAGCCTTCCTGTAGCTCCCCTCAGGTACTGGAAGGCCACTATGAGGTCTCCCCGGAGCCTCCTCTTCTCCAACAACTCTGAACAACCCCAGCTCCCTCAGCCTGTCCTCATAGCAGAGGTGCTCTCTAATTTAATACCTCTTACTGTTGTCACTGAGACATACCTGGAAAGCTTGTGCAAAGTCCACCAACGTCCTGGTGGAAAACTATCTTCAAAAATGTTTGTTCAAATGACTGAGATTTAATACCAGACAGGTCTACATGGTGAGAATTAGCTGGTGTCAAATGGACGAGCTTGACCATAATGGCCTAAGTCAAAAGGAGGCACTTTGTTATTGTGCGTTAAGCTGCACAACTCCTTGCTCCAGGAAGCCATAAATGCTAAGATTTTATATGGGTTTAAAAGTGCCTTGACAAATTGAGTCATGTCAGAAAATTCCACTGGCAACTACAAAGAGGCTCCTACTTCTCAAGAAAATACAAGGCACTGGAAGGGAGGGGAACACTCAGAGGAATATTAGCATAATATGTTTGCTCTTTTCTTCTGGCCTCCCTGAAGCTTATGTTGTTGGCTACTGGAACCCAGAGAACATGGTTATCTGAGCTGGTCCAGTCTGCAGTTTTTGTTCTTAAGGATGAAGATCAGTGTATTGCTAACAGAAAAAAAATTATGTCTGGGACAGCTGTCTGTTTTGATACAGTCTCAGCATCATAATTAACAGGCTTTGCTACAAACACTATAATTCAAACATGTAACTGCACTGCTCTGTAGCAAGCACAAGATAACCTGGTCCAAACTGTCACTCAGGAAACAATCTATGGATGCAGCTTTCCCTTCCACATCACTTGACTGACAAAGACAGTCCTCAGATTGGTCATAGGGACTGAATTTAAGGGTTCTGCAAATCCAATAAGGAAGAGCTAGTTTTACCTGAGTAGGACTGTATCAGGTATTAGAAGTATTAATTAAAAGTATTAAACTGCAAATTTTTAGAAACGATGATTCACAAACCATGAAAGCTTTGCACTGTAGTTGAGATTTCAGCAACTTCTTGTAGCCAAGATAAAAGCAGCTCCCCACCCTCAAGTTCACAAAATGAAGACCTTCCAGCTTGGTGCTCTTACAAAGGAGCAAAATCAATCATGGTTTCCTATTCTGCAGATATATTCATGATCACCAGCTAATCCACATTATATTTACTATTACTGTTTTGTGCTTTTTTTTTAAGGACAAGTTAGGTGAAATAGGCCTCCAAGTGGTAAAAGAAGCAGCACTTACCTTGCTTGGTTTAAATCCCCCGTTAGCAGTAGTACGTGCCAGCTCTCTGATGGTCTATCACAGTAACCATCCAGGTGAGGCATCCTTCACCTCACCTGCTGGCCATGCAGTAAGGTACCTGTGCTCCAAAAAAAAGGTGTTTCAGTCACATCCAGGTGCTATTGCTTGTCCAGAGTGGAGAGACCCAGGCAGAGGACAGGATCCCCAGGCTTCCTCCCTCAGCAACAGCATGGGAGCAGCAGTCAGGCTGCAGGGGCTTGTGAACATCATGGGCACACTAGCGTATTCCTCCTCGGAGAAATCAGAGTTACATTGACCTGACAAGCAGAGTCTTGTTTGCACAGAAGCACTGAGCCATGAAGTGCCTCCCAAACACACCACACTTCACCGGGGAAAAAAAAATGCGTGTTAACAGCAGCAGATCTTGACTAGCTTGTAGGCAAAGGGCTCTTTGGTTTAGGATGTTGTTTAGCATGTAGGAAAAGTGGAATCTGCCAATAGTAGTTACACAATGATCATTTCTGTCACCTCAAGCATGACAAGCCTCGTAGATAAAGTAGAAGTTCTACTCAGAGGTGAACAACCATTGCTACTTGCACAAATACACACAAGAAAATCACTAAGGAGATTGTAAGCAGCAGTTCCAAAATTTTCATACTATGTCAAATTTTCCACGTGGTTTCACAAATGACCTTTATTTCTGTTGTCAAGGTTAGATTACCAGAACTGTTGCCAGCTCTGTCAACACTCATACCAAATGGGTTGGAACAGGACAGTGGAGATGGAGATCTGGCATTTCAGGATTGCCTTACCTGCTGGGCTGTGGGTTATTCCAGGGCAGGTTGTCCTCAGGCTTCTCTGCTAGTGCTATTTCACTTCATATAAAAAACCCAAACCACCAAGTGAGCAAGTTATTCATATCATATAAAATACCTGAACCAAGTGAGCAAGAAGAAAGCAAGCCCAGGGATGAGGGCACTCTCCAGGCAATAGGAAACATGAATTTAAATCCTTAGCAGAAAGGATTGGTCATGAAAAGCTTAATTTTTCTCTTATTTTGGGAGCAATCAATTCAGTTCACTGCAGGCTGAATTGCAGTGTTTCTTCACTGGTTCGGATCAAAGCCAAAACCAGAAGAAAAGCTGGTTATTCCAGCCAGCTCTGCTGCTTGGTTTTCAGAGCAAGCCAACTGAAATGGAGTTTTCCAGGGCAGAGGTTCCTTTCCCAGGCAAGCTGGAGGTGATAGCATACAAGCTTCAGAGCATGATGGCAGGTAGGCTACTTTCCAAAACCTTTATGTCCCACAGACTAAGTGCCCCGTGCCAATGCAATTTATTGCTGCGTGGAAAGGATGGACCAGTGCAAGGTGGTCAAGCATCCCAACTAGATAAAACCATTCCACCAGCACTGGGCTGCTACAAGACTTTTCCTGGTGTGGCTTTGAAGTGTAGACAAGGGCAAAGTGGTAGAAGGCCAAAGGCAGGTGTTTTGCTGACCTGCTTAATTTCGTAGCACCCCACCCTCCATGGTAGCCCTTGCCTCCCACACCATCTGCAACACAATCAGAAAAAGTAAAAAACAATAGAAAAGGTTTCTTTCCATAGTTTGCGAGAGTCAGAAAAACAAGGAGAAAGCATCTCCTTCACTCTCACAGACAGAATACGAGTCCAATTTCCCCACCTTACCTGCAGCATGTCTTGTTCATGCCACTCCTAAACGCTGTCCCGGTTCAGTCAGCAGAGGAAAATCAGTATTAAGTCAAATCAAACATAGCCCATGAGCTCACAGGTCAAACTGGAGCACTGCATACTTATTCTGTAGGACAGGTGAAGATGATGGCAATCAACTACCATTTAAGCAAATCAGATGCACTCGTGAAGGTCTTGGGAGATAATTTAGGTCTCATTTGGCCAAAACTGAGGCTGCTGCAATGTAAACAGTAAGTATATTTTTACTGTGAGCTCTGTTTAATTAACGCAGATTATAGCATGCTATAGTATGCGTATGCAGGCATCTATACATGTAACACCCTTTGTGCTCTAAGGAGGTTCCTTCTTTCACATGATGTCAACCTATAAGACAATTTCTCCTGTGTTTCTCCGTTTTAAATTTTCAATCCTTGAGCGACAGCACTGGAAAGCAGAGGAAGACGCTTACCCATCAATTCATTTCCTTTATTTCACAAGCTTTGAATTCAGAAATTGAACCACGACTAGTAGATCTTGATACGGTAGAGTAAGTAAAAATGCATGTGATTACAAAGGAAAAACTTTGTACAAAAAACTTTAAAAATCCGACGGCAACTTGGATTATCTGTAAGTACCAAAAATCTCATGCAGAAGGAAAGCACTACTGCCCAGGTGGAGAAATCCCTGCAGGGGTGGCAATGGCATTGGTATGTATAAATTATGGCTCTGTCTAAAATGGAAACAAGGAGGACACAGACTTGGAACGTACTGAGTGGAAACAGACAGGTGCTACAGAGACCATTTGTCATTACGTGTCCTGAAAATTTTCTGTGTCTGAGAGAAGTGCTTCTTAGGTTTATAATAAATTAAAGATGAAGCAGAAGGTCCTTATACTACTCTACTGCATACTTTCAAAGATGGCCATTTTCTTCCTTCATAAGTGTTTTTGGTGGTGTTTCTCAAATACAGACATTAACCTTGGCATTGTGTCTAGTCAATTGTTGGCAACGTGTTCTAAAGGGACTCACTCACAGAATGCAACTTGCATAAATAACTCAGTAACATGCATTAACTACTCTAATACAGCGAAAGGGTGCAAAGGAACCATCATTCAGTTACGAGACGAAGCTAAAACCTGTAGTCACTAAAGGGGCAATGGAAGCACCATGCTTTAAGGTGACTATGGCATGAAAGCACAATTGTGAGGCAAGTAGTTCCAAGCAAACACACCACACTATTATCACCTCTTCCTATACAAAAAAAAAAAAAAGAAAGACATTTCATTTTTTATTTCCATTAGTACCAAATAAAACTGTGGGTTCGATAACACAGATACTGAAGGGAACGGACATTATTCCCATGATCCTTCATCCTTGTGTTTCTGTCCATCATCATTTTTCAGCCAAGACTGGTAATATTAGAGCGACCACCAGGAGGTGCCACGATGCGGTGGCCAGTACGGCGTGGGTTATTGTCATCTATCTGAGCTCCTGCAGCAAGAGAAAAAATGTGAAACAAAGCTAAGAAAAGGAAAAAACCATCAGTGGTGAGATGTTACCTGGATAATTCCAGCTAGGTCCCCCTCACATCACCATCAGCTGGTTTCTCTTGAGCCAGACCCCTGACTGAAGTGCTAAGCAGGCCTCCAAGGCACATTTCTGTGCCTGCCTCCAGTTGCCTTCAATGAGAAGTGTAGGCTGAAATGTTTGGGATCAGGCTGATGCTCACCCTACATGGGGGATTCTTTTCCACTGACTTGAAGAGCCCATGTAGGGATGACTACCTACAGACTGGGTTCCCTTCATGAGACCAGACCCTGACAGAAAATATTGCTGTTTTAATTAGGAAAAAAACCCAACCAAACCCATGTATATGCAGAGTGGATTTTTCAAACCTGACTCATTCATTTATCACACCTGTCCCCACTGAGTCCACGGGTCGACAGGACAGTAATCTGATGTTAGCGATTGAGCTAGTGTAAACTTGTACCCACTTCAAACTGCTTTTAAAAATATTGAAATATTAAGCTTCAGGTGACAGCAAGCTTTCTGCCAGGGTAAATATTGTCTGATCACACTCAGCTTCCTGAAGGCAATGTAAGACTACCATAAAAGCACAGGATCATTTTAAATGCTATCATAGTCTCTGCTTAATCTCGTAAGAACACAGTAATGTGCGTTTGCCTGATTCGGATCAAATTCATACCACTAGATGCCTTGGTCATACCTAGATCCAGCAGTAGATTGTGAAACCACAGCTTCAGATGCTTATGAAAATCCCATTTATCCATTATTATTATTAGAGGTCAAATTTCTAAGCACTTTTTCTGCTTTATATAGCTTTACATATGTGTACGTGCTCACCATGGCCCCAGGTGTACAGGCAAAAATATACTTCATCTCACAATAAGGATTTTTAAATATTTGCTCTCCTTCGGCTTTCTTCCCTAAGTTTCATTTAGTTTCTAAAGACAGGATCTCTCAGGGAGGAGAACTCCACCATTGGCTCACACAGGGGAGAAAATCCAGTGACTTTCACAACATCATAAGAAGGCACTTATTTACCAATTGGCCTGTAGACTTTTGAAGTATAAGGATTTGACACACTTGTAATTATCTTCAAATGACAAGAATTACTTCCAACAACCCCAAAGGATGATTTTCCAGTCTGTGTCTTACATACCATGGAATATGTTTTGGGCACCAAGAGTAAAGAGGACAAGAAATACTCTAATCTGTGTATGAACAGCTTCTGCACATGCTTTGCCAACCATGGACAAGGACACTTGAGGTGTCCACATTTAGCAGCTTCTGGTAATGCAGCAAGAAAGAAATCTGAGATGTCTGAGCCAGATGGGCACGAGACCCAAGTCCCATCAGCTGTACATACCACCAAGGAGCCTCAGTTACATCACAGACCTCAGCTAACTGTAATGGGCCAGGTAAATAATATTAAAAGACTACATGCAGAAAAAAAAATGTGAATTGCAAACATTTTTGGCAATCTGTAAAATATTCCTAGAGAAAGAATGTATAAAAACATGCATATATATATCTAAGTATACGCATATATTTGAGTATATATAGTCCTTTTGTATTTGATTAAAGAGATTATAACTGAAATTTATCACCAATAACCCACGCTCATGGCTTTAAAACATTTCTGATAAGTCAGGCTGACTTACCTGATAAGCTAAAATTGGATTGATGGAGGTTTCTGATTGGTGGGGGCTGGTTTTTGGCAGGGGAGGATTTAGTTGAGGGTGCAGGAGTTTGGTATTTTGGCGTAGCTGGGATTTCATACACAGGCCCATCATACATTCCTCTGGAGACTCCTTGCAGTCCTCCCACCTAGATCAGGAAGAGAATGAAAATCCAAACACTGAATGCTCTGGTAACGCCCCCTAATGATACTCCTGCCTATAGGCAGAGACCACTGAGCACAAAGCTATATCATGCATTAGCTGAATTAAAACCACGTCTGTACTGTCATCAAAGCTACAGTCTGCTTTATATATAAAGGAAATTATAAATCTTCCTCTCTCGTATTTATATATATAACAATTATAAGAGAGTGATCCTTATTAGGCTTCCTTCACTGTCAATGGGGAGAAATGGGATTCAAAAGGACAGCAGGTCTGACCTAAGATTTTAACCTAAGATTTTAAGTAAGATCAGTCACCGTCGCCTCTTCTCTCTCCATTCAGAGGCTGTGCAGCAGGGATCCCGCTTTGGCTGCTGTGAGACTGATGATACCCACAACACAGGTGGGAGTGACATTGCTTCAATCCGTATTTTCTGTGCTCGTCCCCTTCAGATATCTCATTATCTTCATTAGAACTCATTGAAAAGTGGTGGCAACTTTTAAACTAAAATTTCAGAAGTTTCCACTTCTTGTCATCAACTAGAAAAGCAATTATACGCTGGACTGTGGCATGTGACCCATTTCATTATTTGTCAATAGAGTATCGCTCATCTGAGCTCTGATTTCAGTTTGATTTCAGATTTTATCCCTCTACAGTTTCTATAAGGAATACGAGAAAACACAATCAAAACACTCTCACTGGCCTGAAAATCACAGGACTCTAGGAAATAATATTTTTAAAGAAACAGTTCCAATTTTCAGGAAGAGCCTGAAGCCATTGAATCACAGAATCCAAAGCTCACCAAAAAGACCAGCAATCTGTGGTCTACAAGACTGTTGTTTCAGAGCCATCTCCCCAGCAGATTAACAGTGAAATTAAAATCCTGTATAGGAAGGACACCATCCACAAGGGTTTAATCCAGCTCTTACAGAAATCAATGCATCCTCCTTGCTTTCGGTGACGGGGACAAGATGGGTGACAAGAGCCACCGTCTCACAGGCTGAGCCAAAACAAATGCCCAGAAGGGTGCAGCTGCTGATTGCAGCAATGGATTCATCTCACAAGGACCCCCACAAAGGCAGGAATTTATACTTCCAGCCCTTACTCCAGGGATAAATTTACATTGCTATCCAGTTAGAGCTTTGCAGCCTCTTGTTTGACACATTTTTATTATATTCCTTTGTTGTGCAGGGGCATATTCCAATGGTGGCTGATAGGACCATCACTGCGTTTTTCTAAATATTTCCAATCAATAAAATTTGATAGAGGGAAAAGAAACACGGACATGAATTGGCTCTCCCTTCCTCTTGGCAGGCAGCAGAGGGAGCTGCAAGAGCGAAAATATCAGTCCTTTCCTCGGTCCTTTTGCAGACCTTTCACCAAGTATCCAAAATCAAGTCTTTCCCAAAATCTTGGAAGATGCAGGTCCAGTTACTTTTGTGCATGCTCCTGGTCTAAGACACCACTCTCTGATATTTGTTTTTAAAGTGGTGTTTTCACTACTGAAATGATATTTATATAATTAATATATATTTTTATATTATAGTATATGAATATATCTTTATATTATATAGAATTATCAGATTATAGTAATTTAATTTATATAGCACTCCCGTGCGCTAAACACTTGAGAGGCAAGTGTGAAGAAGAGGCCCATGTCATCTAAGTGGATAATATGAAAAAAGTGCAATACTGATTGGTATTTTGCAAAACTTTTGCAGATGCATTTGATTTTTGTAGTGCCTTTTCTCATTAGAAAACCAGACTTTTTGTACCCCACAGCTTGAGAGAATTTGTGTGACAAATGGTGAAAGATAAAAACTATCAACCTGCTTATAGACTTAATTTTTCAGCTGCCATCCCCCCAAGCTATGATATATGCTTGGTTGAAGACAATACGGGTTTTAGCCACTTTGTCTTGCTACCTGTCCTCACACAGTGACTTTCTTGCTCAGTGGCAAAAAGCAATTTCCAAGTAACCCCAAACTAGCTCCAAGCCAACTGGTTTTCAACAGAGGAGCACGGATTTAATTCAAAATCAGAAGTGACCCATTCTTAATCGTGGTCATTTCCCAAGCTTTATAATAAACACAAAATAAAAGTTTCCTGAGCTGTGAATGCTGCTAATCCGCAGTTCAGCAAATGCACCAACGGCAGTTCAGAGATGCTAAATATACTGAGTATCTCTGGCTTTCATGCTTTTCTTCTCTGCAGTGTGGCTGTTCAGCATGCAAAGCATAGTAACAATTTAAAATTCTGTTTTTCTTCTGGCTAACCCTCCTCTCAAAGAAGCTTTATCTTTTTCCTGAATTTTAACTGAAAGTAAATTCTAGCACTGTTCCACTTCCCTTCAAAAGCCTGCACAGCTGGACACGAGGCAATTATGCACAACTGGTAATTACATGCTTTACCCACTGTAGCTCATGGTGTTCATTAAGTTACATCCGTTCACATTTGCAGAGGAACCAGTTTTTTGGTCACATTTTGAACAAGCCATATATAGTCCAGCTGATATGGACTCATATTAGCACAATAGTAATAAAAACCCACGTGCTACTGTGGTTCCAAGAGTGTATGACTATAAAGAAGATTAAATAGTATCAGATATTACCTTATTCCTGATCTTGATGCGCTGGTAAAGATATTCAGGGAAAGGTTTGCGAGGGATGAAGCGGCCCATTCCCTTATTTACGTGCAGATTTCCGTCTTCAAACACAATCTTCCCTTGGCTTATGACCACGAGCGGGGCACCGTGGCACTCCATTCCTTCAAAGATGTTATACTCAACGGCCTGAGGATCAACCAACAGAGTCACTGCAAGTTCAGTACAAGATCTCTTTCAGTCAGTAACTTATACTGTGTATTTGTAGTTACAGTGTTAGACCACCGCCTGTAAGAGGTGTACAAAATGGTTTTGTCTGAAGGAAAAGCAATGCATTTCAATATGAAATGGTTTTAAAGAATCTCTCTGGTCACTTTTCCTTTCCATTGCTCACTTTCCATCAGAGCTTTATCTCATTTGGTTTTGAGGACTTTCCAATATTTATCCAGTGCCTCTAGAAGTGCAATAGCCTTCATAAGAAGGAAAATCTTCCCAGAGGACATGGTCCCACCATGCGTGTGCTGTGACTGTGTAAGGGAATTTCAAAGGGGACACCACAAATATTTCTGTCTGAAAAAAAAGCATCATGAAAGCCTGAATCTAAATGGGATTGACTGTCAAAGGGCAGGTGTTTATTACTTTCTTTAAAAACACAGATCCTAAGACAGAGAAATAGAAACTGAATCACGTAAACTCACTTTTTAAAGGTTTCTAAAGGTTTATGCCTTTTTAATATCAGTCATATTCCAGTAAAACACTTGGAAGAATCCCCCAACATAGAAGACCAAAGCACCGAACAGTAAGATAACAACTTAGAGATATACAACACATAAGATAAAACCTGTCACAGTCAAAATCAAAGCAATTGTGAGTCAGTGGCACTCTGTACTAAGGGCAGAGCAGCATGCAGCAAAGCTTTGGAATTAAATTGAAAATCCCAGCCATGAAGCTGCTCAGAGCTCTATTATCAAAATATTTAATCATGTCATAATGTAGAATACTGTTGACTTAATCATGCGATTTATAATATCAGGTGCTTTTCAGGTAAGAAAAAAGTGAGTGAGCTGCTTTTAAGTTTATCATCACATCTCTACTAATCTCAGCTGCAGACCTGCTGATTCACACCTAGTTACAGATCTGCCACAAGCATGCAAAAAATAGCACAAAGGTATGTTGAGAGAGAAAAGAAATCCTTCCTGATCCTAGTATTTCCAATGCAAGATTTCAATACTTGCATCTTCTAAAATATTTACCCTTTTCAGAATAGGAATAGGCAGTTACAACACTCCTCAATATCCCGTATATTTGGTGTTGACAGGAATTAGATCAACATTTGAAAACCAACAGTGACATTTCTTTTTCATTGCTGGTTTTCCTTTCTTCCTTACCGATTTATGGCTTTTAGCTGTTATAGTCTTCACCTTATCAGGGTCCCAAATAACCACATCAGCATCCGATCCTACAGCAATCCGGCCTTTTCTTGGATACAGATTAAAGATTTTGGCAGCATTGGTGCTGGTGACAGCTACAAACTGGCTCTCGTCCATCTTACCTGTGGCCTAAAAACAATGTGACTTGAGCAAAACAGGCTTATAAAATGGGGATTTACTCTTCAGAGTAACGCACGATCAGGGAGACAGACAGGGGAAGGGATGCTGTTCATATATATATATGGTGATGGTGCATGAAACAGAGGTTTGGTCAAGCAGGATTTTATACAAGGCACATCACTTGGAAGTTTCAAATAAGTGAATGTGTTTCTCCTGGCACCCCAAAGAACAGCCAGAAAAAACCTTAATGCAGGTGATACCCTCAGGTTGCTCAGTTATCTAAGGTCCCTTTTTCTACACACTGATGCCCAACTAGTTTTGTTGGTAGTCTTCATAATTTACCTTTAAATGTTTTAATGATTTTAAAAGAGAAAAACTTATATGAGTACTATGAGATTAAAATAAAAGATCAAGATTCAGCCTCTTTTAGAAACATTTCTTGCAAATTAAGTCCATTCTACTATTAGTATTACCAAACCTATAAATCTAAGTAATACAACCCCAATTATAAAGTCCTTGCCTGGAGAAATGTCACCACCAATTGAACTTTTTATACAGCCAGTGATGGCTTAATAGCAACTGTACGCAGCAGCAGCATTTTGATTTTTCAGTAGAATATTTTGGAGTCCTCCCTGGTAATAAAGAAGAGCAACGTTCCAAGGAAGAATATGAGTGCCAAACAAATTTTTAATATTAAATAAACACTCATTTCCTGCCTGGTGAAACATGAGATTTGCAGAATATAAGCTACTCAGTGGTCCAGGACTGAATGTTACCGCACGGAAATCCTATCCATGTTGCAGCTCCTTCCCTGTGCGGGAGTAACAAAAGGGATATAGCCCTGGCTGGCTGCACTTCGCTTGCTTCCCCTCTTTGCTCCTACATGGCAGGTATCTGAAGCTGCTTCTGTGCTTGGAATCTCAATAGAGGTCCCTGGTTATTAAACACAGGCTGGGAGAAGTACTCACGAGAGCATTGTAAATACTACCGCTTCCCAGTCTGCAATATGATTTGAGTGCAACGCAGTGTAAGGCAACGAGTGTGTGTGTGCACGAAGACAGACAAAGGAGGGAGAGTATCATTGTATATTAGGATCCATGGAACCATCAAAAAATTGCTAACTTATACCGGCACCCCACCGCAAAACATGCCAGTATGAATTACATGCAGTGCTCTCCTTCAAAGCATTTTAAGGTCTAGCCTCAGGCTCGGCTGCCATCCATTTGCAATTTCTCATAAACGATGAGACACTTCCCAAATTCAAACAATCCATTCGTCACGTTTACATGGGGTCCACTTCAAAATCATTAAACTGCTCCAGATCCTGCATCTCTGAGAAGCATCCGCTCTGACACCACCGGAAAACCGAGCGGTGTAGGCAGTGATGCCCCAGGTCTAATAAAACGTGATGGTGTTGCACTGTCAAACGTGAAACACATTCCCGAGTTTATAAAACTGGAGAAGGTTTTTGAAATAAACAATTCACCTCATAGTAGCTCTCTCTCAGGGAATTCTCAGAAATATATTAGAAAGTCACTTACATACTGACCAAGAGTCTCCTGGCTGTCATTATTCAGCCAACACTCAATTTCTTTGTAGTCCATAAAAGTAAGTAATTACTTACTACAGCCTTGTCCCAGACAACAGTCATTCTTTCCTCAATTCCATTGACCCCTTCAGGAATCATGGTGAAGTTGTCCTTTCCAATGGCTTTCTGGGCAGTGCTATACGGGCAATGTCCACTTCCCGTCACCTGCAGGTCCCCACTGCGGAGTTAACACACAGAAGGTTTAGACCAGGCCTCACCAAGGTTACCGTGGTCTCAGACCAGCTGTGAATGGACATTTTGAGCCTACACACCAGAGGCAGGGGCTGTAAATCATGTCAGCAGCCTTTACACGTTGGCCAGAGATCACTGAAGAGCAACAATGGCATTAGATATCTCCACTTTCCCCCAGGAGCACCCTCAACTCCCAGGTTACGGCTCCCTCGGGTTTCCAGCTGCTTATCGACAGGGATCAGGCACGAGCCCGCTAACCAGGACAAAGGATTATTCCAGGATTAAGGATATGATCAGGAGCTTGTACGAAATGTCTGCCACTCTCAAGGTAAATTAATGCATAAGCATGTTGAAAAATAATGGCAGATTTTACAGTGCAAAGCCATGAGCATCAAGCTTGTTTCCCTGTATTTCTCCCCTGAGAAATACATGTATTTTTCATGCAATTTTATGCACATGTATTTTTCTTGCAATTCTTACACAAGTATTTTTTGTCTGATTTTCCAAAACAGAACCATGAAAATAGAAAAGGAAGGAAATTTGTCTGGTAGTCTTCTAATTAAACAAAGAAAAGCATAGTGCAAGTCAAATGTGTGCTCTGGATTTATCTAACTTAAAGGTCTTACACAGGAAAAGGCATGGAGTAAAACACAAAAAGAGCTACCAAATAATAATGCTTTTATTTAAGAAGTCATTTTTTTCAGCCTAGAGAAAATTTCAGAACTGGATCACAGCTGCTCTTGGGAATAAGGAGGAAGAACATAACCAATAATATGCAAAATCTTGCAAAAATAGAAAGACAAAAAAAAAAGATAGGTTCTTCCAATATCCATAGGAAACAAGTGATATTTTTAGGTCTTGATTAAACTTATGGGAGTCAAACACATTAAAAGACACTGCTGTTTCTCTTATATCACTCCAGAAGGACGATGTCCCCAAAAGCCTGTCATCCTTTTCTTTAACTAATTATGTAAGTTCAGCTCTGAAACATCTGAATGATTCTGGTCCACAAATTTAGATTCCAGCAAGCTAACAAATAGCCAAGTACAGAGGAAAAAAGGGTCACACATCAGTAATTCTAATGCAATTTTCTGGGCTGTCAGCCCTAATGATTGCTGACAGTCAGAGAAGAAACTTTGGCTTCTTTTCTTGTTCTTCACCATGCTTCCATCCACCCATCCATCCGTCCATCCAGTTTTTAGCAGAAGCCAAACCCATGTATTTAATACCGAAAAGTCAGCTATGTTTTAACTATTCCTGATTATTAATGACTGCCTGGTGTTACTCCATAGAATTACATCAAATCCATCAGTTAAACATTCATTTATTCTAACGCAAGATTGCAATGCTGTTTCTTCCTTTTGTTGCTCTTCTGTCAGCTAAGCTTCCCATGCCTTACCCTCTCTCTCCTTTCTGCACTCTGATGAATAAAACCATGAAAACACAAATGTCACAGCCAGGCCCTGTATCACTGCCAGTTTCCCTGAGGTTATGTGGCAGTTCTTACCCCATGCTCTTAATTCCTACACCTGGAAGATAAAAAGGAGTTGCTTCTTCTGAACTGCGTTCTTCCTCTCCTCTGACATTTAATGACATGCACTACGCTCCCGTGTCTAATCAACAGAAGACAGAATGTCACTCGAGAGCTGCCCAACACCTCCTGGTGAAGCACATGGGCACTTCTACTGTCTAGATACGCTCTACTGTCAAATGGGGGATGAGCATCAGATCAACTAAAAAACTGAGAGACAAGAAGGGATCACCACGGAAAACATCTCCAAAAAAAGGGAGTGGTGGGAACTTAACAGTGGACATACGTGTATCTTTAAATGCCACATCAATACCTCACCACCTTATTCTCCACTGTAAACAAGGCTTTCACTGCAGGTTGCATCTTCCACGAAGCACCAAGGTCTCAAATCTCTAGTTCAGAAGAGATGGCCCATCACAGCGGCAATAACACAGCGGTACACCATGGAAGATGAAAGCCACCTCAGATGCACGGCCCACAGATGAAACCAGGACCAAATCTCACATGGCAAATCCAATCTGCAGACCCCAGGAGACGTCCTGGGTTTTTATACATTGGGCTTCTCAGTGAAAAATCACCGCTTTCTCTAGAAAACGGCAGAAGCAATATGCTGCACACTTACAGAGGAAGAATGTTGTAAGGATTTTTAAATCAATGTCAAATATTGGTCTCCTAATGAACATTGTAATAGAAAAGTGAAATACTGTCTTTACCATCATCCTTGCATAAAATTCCCCACAAATGCATGGCAGACTGCTAAAATATACAGTTCTTTTTTTAGTTTCACAGTATAGATTTAAAGTATTAAAACTGAAAGCAGGCTAAGCTGCTGTCATTTAAGATCTAGGACTTTAAGCCACTAGAAAAAAAAAACCCATGAACATTTTTGCATGCTTGGAGGATAATGAAAACTTCTGTGGCTCCTCGGTTTGTCTTTCTGATGTTAATGTTAAAAAAAGTCATTATTTGGATTCCAGTTCTAAAAATTCTCTTGCTATTTTAGCTAATCTGTTTTGACCCACATACTATTATTATGGGACTCTCTCCTAGAAAACCTACAGTCGTGTCTGACAGAGAAGAGCCAAACATTTTGATACACATTCATGTGTGCTGGCTAAGAGCCTTACCCTCACACAACGAGCTTCACTCTTTACAGTGCTGATAGTGACGGATCAAACCAGAAAAGTCATTTTTCCACCTTGTCCTTATTTTAAGGAACAGAAAGCTCAATTATGGAGAATCGTTTCTGCCATCAGACCGTCACAACTGAAAAAATTCCTACGTGTTCTTACCAGAACTCAGGGCTCAACTGTGCATTCATTAATATTGCTGTCCGTGCAGCATCATGAGGGCGACTGAGTTAAAACCTGGGGTTGGTGGACCACACAGCCTGAGCCAGGAGAGATGTGTGCACATTTCAGCACTGGCTGAGGTGCACTGATTGATGGCACCTTCCCATCACACGTGTGTGCCTATCTACCTAAAGGGCAGCTCTGCCCAAACCTGAATTACACATGCAGGGGCTTTCTATCACCAGCCACACTGGCACTGCTGGCCAGACAGCCTGCCAGCTACCCACATGGAAAACTAACCTCAGGAGGAAATGTTTTCTGAAGACCAGTGGGTCACTTTTAGGTTTCCAATTCTACTGCTCTATCTAGAGCATTGAAAACCCTAGAAAGGGGCAGCAGCAGGTGAGATGAGTGCCACCACATGGCATTAAACAAGGTTTTGAATGGTAAGGTATTTCCTTACTCTAGCACTAGCAATCTGTCCTGGTGGGACTTCAGCTGTGAATTTCCATGTCATTTCAAAGCAGATGGTCTTTTGCTTAAGCTAAAGAAGATCCACAGTTGGTTACAGGCAAGAAATGCTTTCAGGGATGGGTTTATGGTCTGGGTTGCTGGCAAGGCATTGCTGATGTCTTCTTTTCTGTATTAGAAAGACACTTCTCCCTCTGCTGTCCACATTCGTCTAATCTCTCTAGTGATAACCCTCTCCCTGCCAACCTGAAGACAGTCAGTCAATACCCCTATCCTGTCAAGTGACGGCCTCCAGTCACCAGCCTGTCTCCCTCTGAGTCCCTGCCAGTGTCCTTTGTAACCACTCTCTCTTTCTGCTGCCTGACATACCTTCTCTATATGTACCACCTATCTTTGCTGTCTTCCACCTAGAGGACCCTGGAACCTATAAAGACACAAGGGAAATGAAAAATAAAAACAAGGCTGCAAGAACTAAACACGAGTAAACTTAGATGATTTTGATCCATCCCAGAGGAAGGCAAACTACCAAGTCAGGAGTTTTCGATATACAGGAGCTAAAACCACTGAACTCTGCTGCAAACACTTACAATTTAGTTTAGGACAGCTTAATTCTCAGAAGTGCTCACAGCCCCACACCAGCTTTGACAAAAACTGCACTAGGAAAGTTTTCTTGGTTCTACTTATCTCTGCATCCAGGGACAACCCTGATTCCAGGAGCTGTGCTTGCCAGATACGACCAGAGCTTAAAACTGAGTCCATTCTCACAGACGGGGGTGTAGCCCCCAGGCTGTTGCTTACGCTGGATGGTGAGGATGCCATCCCATCATGTATTAACAATTCAGCTGGAGAAAACAGAGATCTAGGGAGAAAGCCAGTTTGAAGTCCTGGGATAAAGACCATCTAGCTGTACAACTAGGAATCACTTGAAAAGCAGAAAGAACAAGAATTAACTCCTAAATATGCAGCAGTTGCCTCTCCGTCATGGTAACCAGGAGCTGGAGAGTGCCTGCCAGCTCACCTGACTGACAGCCTAGACACAGGGATATAAACATCTCTGTTCTTTCTACATCCCTTCTCTGCTGTTTCATGTACAAGACTGATCCAAAGGACACTGAGCTGATCCCTGGATGCTTCATCCCATGTGGCTTTTGCACTTGCCTGACCATCAGCCTGTAAAAATAATGAAGGTCTTACCATGCTAAGAGCGAATTTAAGTGATCTGGAGTGGTAGGATCAGGGCTCAGGGGTGGCGAGGTCACAAAAGCTGCAGCCTTTGCCCAGTTTTTGCTCCAGTAATGTGTCCCATCTGTCCCCAAGCTGGCAGTGATTGGCTCTCCAAAAACAAGGGGACCTCGGGAAAAGCAAAGATACACAGGAACTGATTAGAATCCACTCGCTTTTCAGCACATTATACTGCTTGCTGCATGCAGCCATCTATGATTTACACATTCCTACGTGGCCAGCGTAGCTCCCAGAAAATTAATCAGCCCTGGCTTTGTTTGTATGATAAAAAATTAATCGGGAGGCTCTTTGAGCTACACATGCTTTTGATCAGCATATTTACAAAGCTCCCTTTCTAATCCAGAAGGAGACAGTTCAGATCTGGTTTTAATTTGTACTGTTTTAATCACAGCCATGTTCTCTCTGTTGCTCCAATTCAGAGTGCGTTTAGGTGGAGGATGGGCTCCAGCAGACAGATGCCTTTTTACTACTCCCAGGTTGGGCACAGCACCAGCAGATAGCAGCATATGGTCCCCAGCACCATACTCCAAGCCTCCGAGAACACAAATATCAAGACGACATTTTGCTCTTTGGCTTTTCCATATTGCTCACACACTTTCTAGTACCAACCAGTAGAACCATCCTGACTCACAAACGCAGCTTCGAAAGCGGCTGCCTCCAGGCTCACAAGTCCCTTTTGGGTGCTTTGTAACATGGATTCCTCCACGGCCCCAGCAAGTAGTGTCAACCCGCAGGTGTCCCCAGAGCACAAACATCTGATGGGGTCAGCCTCCAGCAGCACGGCCAGGAGAGAGCACCAGGCACCTCTAATGGCAGGTTCACTACCCAAGCCACCCCTCAGATGGTAACACCCTGAAATACTCCTCGAAAAGCACAGAGGATGTGCTGGGCCCTGTTAGGAAGAAAATATCTCCCTCCCATGAACAGAGATAGAGCAGCCTAAGGGAAAGGTAAAAGGGATCATGGGATAAAGAAGAGTTACAACACAATCATCCAGGTTTGCTTATAGTTTGTGGAGAGAGTTTCTCAACTGAAAAATGCAGAAGGATCTCCCCTCAGTTTTCCCACCCCTAAATATTTAGGGTATGTGATGGTGCTACCGTTTCGTGGTAACCTCTCCCTGTATCTTGTAATTTGAGTCAAGATATACAGGTCTTTCCACTCAGCTTCTATTGAAAAAAAAAAAATAAATCAGAGTTTGGGGGAGACTTGGAAGTGTCTTACCTTTCTTTCTGGCCAGTGCAATGATATCAGCTGCACTCTTGCTCATCACCTTGGTGATGTACACTGGGCAGTTTATTCGACTGGCAATGGTGATGGCACGGAAAACTGCTTCTGCTTCAAGCTGAGGGAAAAAAAAAAGACGAAAAAATTTAACGGCAAAAGCAGACTGAAATAAAAAACGAACTGGAGGATTAAGCCATATTTCTCACTGTTTAGCAAGAATTCTTCAGGGGCTGATTCTGCTATTTCCACAGAGAGAGACACAGTGCTGAGAAAGAGGGAGCTAACCCAACCTCAGACACTTTGCTTTAGGAGTAACCACAGCCAGGCTGGAGTCGCCAACAGCTGCCCTGGCACAAATACAGCTCCCTGGCTCCCTGCACCCCAGGAAAGGTCACATCCAAGTGGACGATGGGGCTCCTCCTTACCTCCCTCCCACCTTTCCAATCCAGACTTCTACCCTGCAGTTGGAAGGAGAACGAAGCAAGGAAACACTGCTCCAGCTCGGAGACAACCTCTGAGCTCCTCCTGGCAGCTTACCCTACGCAATCTGTACATAAGGATAAGATGGCAGTAAATGTAAAGTATTCTCAAACAGCAGCTTCAGCACTTTGCACTGAATTTAGCCCATAATCCATAAAAGCCTTTGAAGCATCGCCCAGTAAGTCCCCTCTGTCAGCAAGCGTAAAGGCAATCTCCTCACAGGGAGCCATCTGGGATGTAGGAACACAAAGCAGTGGTCTTCAGACAGAGGAGCAGTGTTTCCCAGGCGCTCTGGAGACTCCTTTCCCCACTCATCAGTTTTATACCTCTTTCCCAAATGGACTCACAGTATCGGCAATTTATTATCAAAGCTCCATTGCCACTGAAAATACTGACTCCATAGCACAGAAATTTCTCTCCAAGAGTTGTGCTAGAAAAGTTGAGCAATTTAACCCTTCCAAAACCACATGGCTTAATTCTTCCCAGTTTTGTGAAATATTTTTCACAGATCATTTTGCATGATCTGACATGCTCTGGGTGGTCCTGCTTTGGCAGGAGAGTTGGACTAGATGATCTCTATGGTCCCTTCCAACTCTAAAAATCAGTGAAAATTCAGTGAAATTTTTTCTTAAATCAGACTGTTGCTTCAGGTTGTCCTAGGACTTTGATCACATTTGTTCTGGAAGCCCCAAACACACCCGCAGAAGACCAGGGAAGGAAGCAGGACCTCTGTATCTCAGATACACAGTCAGAAAGACTGTGCAGATTTTCCTCAGGCCCTTGTTCTCATTAAAAAGAAACAACTCCATTCTTTTAGAATAATTTAGGTGGAAGTTAAACAGCAAAATGAAAAAGTACATAAACAGTTCAATAGAAGAATGTGACCAATTAAACCGATTCCTTTTGCCTGGGGAGAGGTTATACAAAGATCTGCAAACCACAACAATCTCTTCCAAGTCTGGCCTCAAATCCCCAGGGCCTTGTCTCTTCAGTCTTCAAGGAAAGCAGTCACTTTCTACTACCGCCCTCCATCATCCCATTAACGCTCTGAACTGTGTACATTAAGGGACATCCACATGTCTCCACCTTTTCCTTCTCATTACAGAAACCCTTTCCAGATGGCTGAGATGATCCTTGCCAGAGCCTGGCTTTTATTATAAGAGTTGCACAAAATGAGCTGCCTTGCAGCATCTTTCCATTCTCACATATTTGCATTTCTCCAGCCTGCATTTCTACTAATGCATCTGCCAACATAAATGTAGATTTATATGTGAGCACATGCATATGCATGGTATATATCCACACACATGCATTTTATAGGAGGTTTTCAGCCAAAGCATTTTAATGAATGCATTTACTCCAAAGCCTAAGCTGCAAGATGCTGACTTTTACCCTGAGAAGCCCATTTTTTTGTCATCACAAATCAAATCACAAGAGTCACACCCAAAAATACACTCACGCCCATGCCCGGGACGGCAGGAGCTGTGACTCCCGAGAGTACAAGGACACGCTCATCCCTGGACCGAGGGAAGGCACCTGCTGCAGCAGCAAAAGGGTATTTCAGGCAAACAAACAGGCTGAAGGGGACCTGGACTTTTGAAGGCTTTGAATAATACTGGAAGAGGCAGTGGGAGAAGCAGCCTGTTGCCTTCCCCCGTGCACCCATCTCTCATCTGCACATACAGAAACCAAGCTCTGGTACTGCGTGCTCAACAAAATATTTCCATGAATGACAACATGAGTGAAGTCTCTTACCTCCTCAGGCCGGCTCAGGGCATGTCCCTCAGGTCCGGTGATTCCCATCTCCAGGATACGCTTTTGTTCCTGCAACATAGCAGATGAGACCCTCACACCAGGCATCCTCCGGTGGGTTAACAGCCACACTGTCTGCCTGTCCCCTTTTCTACCTGCGTACATGCATCTGCACAGGGCTGCTGCCAGGGGAGAAGGACTGAAAACACCGGCTCTAAACCGGTCCATCCCACCCCAGCATCTGCTCCATGCAGCCAGCGCAGATTTCAGGGGAAGGTTTGTCTCTGAAGTGTGACAGAGTGTATTCCTGCCTCGGGCCGCTGGGCTGCACCATCAAAAATGTCCTCTGCCCTTCAGAAAATCTTATTTGACACCAAGACACTAACCCAGGGAACAGGCTTCAATCAATGTACTAAATAGTAATTACGGATATTTCTGGCCTGCGATTCTGTCTTTACTTGCATAAGCTCCTCTCTGGCTGCAATCCACGAAGCACTGTTATCTTCCTTAAACTTTTAGCGCTTCTGACAGTTCATCAAATAAAAGTCTTGGCTTTGGCATCTAGTTTTCTGTAAAATCTTTTCCTATAGAGTGAATCACTAAATTTATGTTTTCATGAAAGCAAAACAGTGCCCTCTAATTGCAAGGACACTGTGTCCACAGCAAAAAGCCCATCTTGAGACCAACAGGGGGTTTGACAGAAAAAAATCTGTGCTATGCAGCTTTACAGTACTGAGATAATTTTTTTTTTTAAATGGACAAAAAGCTTCACCTATCTTTTCATTTAAAGTCAAGCAGTGGTATTGGAACAGATTTCCCCTTTTGTGGAAAATGGTGGCCAACCACTTCTGACCTGAGGTTGCTCCAGGTCTGTCAGCAGAGCAGAAGTGGGACCGGAGCTGTTGATGTTCCTCCCACGCTGGCCTGCCCTGCCCACAGGTCTCTAATGAGCCGAGTTCAACAAACGTAATGACTTTGTGATACAGATAAACGTCCCCTAGAGACCAGGATGAAGTTACTGAACATACTTTACTGTGTCATCTAATAAATATTTGATCCCAGGTCCCTGAGGGTGAAAAGCTCACACATTACCAACATACTCCAGCAAAACCTGAGCAAGTTAATGTTCACATTATTTTTGCATTTGCTGCAACCAATCAATCAATGCTGACGAGGCATTAATACGAATGTATTAATTTGGCTCTATAATTAAGATTCTTTTGGTTAGAAAATCATAATGTTTCATAGGTACTCTTAAAAATAGCTGTTCTGAATCGTTAATGCAACAGTTCTGAACAGTGCCAGTTAAAGACTTCAGGTAATTAAAATACAACAAAATTAAAGTTGCAACCATATAATACAAAAAAAAAACCAACCAGCAAGATGGCAAAGAATAGACCACAAAGTCAGAGAGATTTGCCTCTTGAAGAAAGTCATAAAATCAGATCATATGATAAAATTACCCACTGTAAGAGGATTTGATAGAGTTAATAAGATAGAATAGTAGTTCGATAAGATCAAATTTGGATTTTCACACAGGATAGTCCTGAAAAACCTCCCTGCAGGCAGCTTTCTTTTCACTATCCAAATAATCCTTTTAAATAAAAGCATAAGAAAAGATTGGGTTTATAAGACGTGGCAATAGTGAAGAAATACATTGCTATGCAATGTAGTTTACACTCCTTTACTATTTCCTCTTTTCCTAATATTTTTTCTGTCCTGTATGTTCATAGTCTATGGCTGTATATTAGAGCTGATCAAAGAAAAATGTAACTGAAACAGATTTCTATCAGAAATGCAATTCCACGAGTGTGCCTTGATTTTAGTGGGCAACATATCAAAACATCACGGGTGCCATTTGATTTGTTTCATTTTGCCATTCCCACAGTAATGTTGACTTACTATGTTTCTTATTAATTTTAGCTCTACTGGATATTTTATGCTGTATTAAAACCACAAAGTATTTATTCTGGCAGTATTAAATCATGCTAAACTTAATGGGAAGTCTTTTTCCCTCCAAATGAGGGTTTTCAAGTGGTTTCAGTAAGAGACGGACACAACTGCACTGTATGTGCCTGTTGACTCCTCATTAGTCAACTTTTGAGCCCAGTGGTTATTTTGGCCAAACTCGAAGGGAAAAGGGAAAGAAAACTCTCAAAGGGGGTAAATTCCTACCAGGCAGATAAAGGACAGAATCCCACAAAGCGAAAAAAAAAAAAATAAACCCATGTGGACAAGAGCCCTTACCACGCTGCCCAAACACTCAAATGTTCACTTGAGGTTCTCCCTTAACCCCAGGACAAGGTGGCTTCCCTACTCCAGATCTCAAAGACAACTTGTTTTTAGCTATTGTCATTTCCCTGTCGGCTCTGCAGCCTAGTCCTCAGCGGATAAGCCAGCAGATAAAGAGCTCAGCAGATCAATCAGTCGGCTCACTCGGTGGGGCTCTACGCACGTACGAGGGATCAGAGGAGGGAGGCATCTCCGCGACAGCCTTCAGAGATTCATCTGCCACGGATGTACAAAGTCGTAACAACACCCACCCAAACACCACCCAGTCTGCTTTATAGGGGGACCCTGGCCTCTGAAAGACCAGTGGGAGGTTTACCATTGACTGCTGTCCTTGGGCTACCTCTGCTGCACAGATGAGAGCTGCGGCGCACTCCGGCGTGAGGACAGTACCTACACGGGGGACCTGACCTGCCAAGTCTGCACTGGGGATCTGGGACATTTTAATGGAACGTACCGAGTTTGAGCCCAGTTTCCTGGTTCTGAGAGCATCTTCAAAGAGCATGACTTACGCTTTAACACACATTTTTGAAATGTTTAGAAGATCACAGTGACTTCTTATTCTCAAATTTCAGAGATTTACAAGAATACTCTCAAAAATTAATGTCTGAGAGCTTTACCACCCACTCCAAACTCACTATGCTGCCTATGCTGATAGCTGCAGCAAAAGACATTAGCATAAATCTTCCCAGCTCCACTTTGTGTCCCCAAAATCTCTGAGCAAGGCTTTACGTTGTTCTGTTTCACTTGTCTCTGCCAGATTCAGAATAGGTCTTCTTGCTTTCTTCTGCCTGCCTCACCTGGTCCTCACCTGCTGCCAAGGCAAGGAGCAGCCTTGATGGCTGCTCTACCTCATGTACCCTCTGCCAAAGCATGCAAAAAGGCCTCCATCCTCTCATCCCAGAGGTTATACCCACGGTGTGTAGGACATCAGGCCCAATTAAGGCACTTACCCGGTACTTCCTTTTTTCCCCCCCATAATTTGACCCTTACTTATCCTCTCTTGTGTCTCTTATCTCTCAAAGTGAAGCAAAAATGACAGTTCACTCACCTGAGCTATCAAGTCTCCATTTTCAGCATGGACCAGGATAACAGCCCCAAGACTTTTTAGAAAGGTAAAGGCTTCATAAAGCTGCAGGTAGTACAAAGAAGGAAACACTGCTGAATAAGGAAAACACATTATTTAACACTCCGACCTCTCTGCTCATCCCAGTTTTGCTCCTTCTATGCTGGTAATTAACAAGATGAATAGCAAACTATCTCCCTTTTCCACTCTCTACACCGAGCCAGAGCTTCACTGCTGAGGTGTTGACTTACCCACCCCCTTACCCAGCAGCCAGCCCCAGGGAGAGCTTCTGCCCTTCTGCACCGAGAGAGGCTCAACGGTCCCAAGCAGGGTGGCACCTCCCTCGGACAGAATGCCTCCTCCAGCCCCGTGAACTGCAGGGCTACCTCTTCACGCCCTCCCATGCAGGTCAAAGTTTAGCAAGTAGTTCCTTTTCTGTAGTTTTAGCAAACGTAAAATGGAATTTTTCCCACAGAATGGGAATAGCCAATGGACTACAGACACTTTTAGTACAGCTTAAAACACCTTTTCTCTGAAGTGCAGGCATTTTGCACCGTCTTCTTAGAGCAGATAGTGCCAAGCTTTCAACAACATCTTTAATTCTGCAGTTACAAATTGTAATGTTTTCTCTAGAGCATCCTTTTTTTGATCACTTTCTAAGATTCAAAACCCATCCATACAGAAGGGAAACGGTTGATCCGATTGGTTTTACTGAGAACTTCTCAGCACCGATCTACTGAAATTTTAGTTCCCTTTCCAAAAGGTATTCAGCTAATATCTTCCCTGTTTAAACCAGACTTCAGTAACATGAGAGCCCAGTTTTCAAACACAGATCAAATACTGAAGACATGGTTTCTTCAGTGTTCACTTTTGCACTAGGGCACTTCATTTAGTCTTGAGTGGGTCGGAATGCACAGCTTGCAACACGCACATTTAAACAAGGGAACAGGCATTAGTCTAGCCACACCTTCAACGTTTTGATGTATTTCTCTTGGCAATTCCAACAGGGAATTGAATTTAACAGGCAGAGAATATTTATGTATTATTATGTCTAAACTTCTAATTAAAACCACATGTATTGAAGGTGTAACAAGTTATTTAAGAGACGGAGAGCTACAGCTCTGGAAATAAGTAAGAAAGAAACATTTTCTCAACCAAATAAGCAAACATTATTACTACTAACAGATGCCATTGTCCATTTACAATGACCTTCCACTTATGAATAGGAAAGCTGAAGAGTCTGGAATCTGTAATGAGCTCTGGACAAACAAGCTCATTGTTATCTCCAGCTCTAATGAGAAAAGGCCACCTCCCCCAAAGAGCAGCTCCATTTAGCTGTTTGCAGCAACCGAGAAACTCTCGAAACATCAAAACTGCCACTGCCTCGAGTGCTTCATCTTTTCTTCCCTCCCTGACCTACAGTTCTTGAAAGGTAACAGCAGAATAAAGTGAGGGCAAAATCCTAAGCAGTGCTGAGTGGTTGCAATGTTGGGAGACACCAGAAAATCTTTGCAGAAAGTGGCTGTCATACACCTGAAGGAACACATGTAGATGTTCAGCACTGACCCTCCGGAGAGAACTCCCCCACTGCACATTTCCCCCAGTGGGAACATTTCTCTAGGATTCAACCTTAGGAATTCCTCCGGTGCTGGGAGATGACAGAAGAGAGGACAGACCACAGCAACAAAAAGCATTCAGAGCAATACCTGGCTGTCGGACATTTGGTAGAGATCTTTGTAGGCCATGTAGACTTGAAAAGAGTTCACACCTGTTCCAAGACAAAATTCAAAGGTGTTGGCATGTAAGTGGATTCTTAAATCGTATTTGAACAAAAACTTCAGGAAAAATAAGTCATAGAATTTGTCTGGACTAGGCTTTTCACTAGTGATTGCCAGAAATAAGGCATGGTTCCACAGCTGCATTGCAGCTAGAAGCCTGAATCCCCTCTTCTCTGGGGGAATGTGTTGGACTCTGTGGATTGCCTGTCTTCAGACCTGGAGCAACGCAGCCACCACCACAAATGTGGCTGCTTGTAGCCACATCACAGACAAGAGGTGGTGGCTAAAGCAAGCATGTAAAGTTTGTGACATTTAAAAAGACTTGTGTAAGGTTCTGTGAATGACTGGTTTTGTTTTAAGCTTTTTTTAGCTAATCAGGAAAACATTTTAGCTTGACCTGAAACTGTGCTTTTTAACAGATAAAATTCTAGTTAAGTTTTCCCAAAGTGCTGAGAAGCTGTAGGTACTGTGTATCTGAATTTGCATATGGACTTGCTCTTTCCTGACCCTATTGTCCAAAGCAACCAGCTCAGCTGATGGCTGACACTGGGAAGGAGTGGAAGCAAAGCCTGAAACCAGTTACAAGGGCAGCTCACCCACACCTCTCCTTCCACCTTCCAAGGATAGAAGGATTTATGTTTGCAGTCATACAAAACCGTGAAAGATGGCAGCTCCAAATTTTAGAAATCAGAAAGAAATGCTTGAACTGAGTGTTACTGCCAAGAACCAACCGTATTCAAACACCTACAAGTTTTGCTATTTACTTCAAAGATTCGATTATGTACACAGCTTTGTATTCTAAAGGAACAGGAATTCCAAACATCTTCTGTTCATGTTTTCTGTACACACGAATTCATATTAGGTCATAAATTTGCTTTACTCTTTAGTCTACTGACAACATCCCCAGTTTGGTACAGGGACTGATCTCAGAGTTTTCTAGCTTAAAAGAAAAGTAAATTCTAAGCTGTCTGAGCCGCGTACGCTGCATTTCAAAATAGCTGTCATGAAAACTGTGCTTCCTGGGGCAAGAGGAAAAAGAAAGAGATCTGTTCATGTTATTCATGTTGTCTACACAAAATGAATACGGCTCTCTGATGAAGATGTAACTCCTTCATGAGTCTAGAATGAGCAAATATATCCCCGGGCAGAGGGTATGGCTCTTCACACACGCATAGAGGATTTGTTTATTCACAATTACAAGACTGGAATACCCCAGGATACATGCAGGATAAAACCTTGAAATGATCCCTGGTATTATGTCTTCCTGCTAAGTCCAGGCAGCTCAGGCTAAAATACAAAGTGGGAACTGGCCCCTCCTTCCTGACTTCCACACTGAGCAAATCCAGCCTGGACCACGGAGCCCCATCAGCCTGTTAGCCCATCCTTTCTTCCTATTTCTCAGGTTCCCAGAAAACATGCATGGTCTTTCCTAACTTAAATCCCTCAGTCTATTCCCCATTACACAGTTTTGAAGTACTCAGTATGTCCCTACTTTAAAACCTTTAAGCTTGATTACATCTTTCCCGGGGCCAATGGGTTCAGCCTCATGCCTGCAGCCCGTCTCCCCTCTGAGTGCTCACAGCAGCCTCCAGCACATCTGCCCGACCTGCCTTGGAGGAGAGCTCTGTTTTCTCATCACAAACCCACCCAGTGTCTCATATATCAGCTGCCTGGGAGCCACCTTTCTGCACGGGTGACCACACACACATGAAGGAATGAGAGACGTGTCAAGGCTGGTCCAAGCCACACTGACTAACCTCAGTGGTGGCACAGGGCTGAATCCTCTCATGAACATTCCTCTGTAAGCAAAGAGCTGGGTTACCTACTGCTCTCCCTTATCCACTGGGATCGAGCCAAAGGTAATTCATTTAATCACAGTCCCGCAGGAGATAAGGCAGCTTTCTCTGGGTACTGTGGCTGGAAGGCATACATTGACCCAAGTAGTATACATTCTTTTCCTTTTTCTTTTGCTGAATTTATATCTTCTTAGGCCCTTTTCTGACCTTGGTAAAATGATTATGAGTTTTGCTCCCATTCACATTAATGTTCTCCCTGAAGTCAATGAGAGTAGAAGGGATCCCAGCAGGGATCCCGCCGTGGGATCTTGAGCCTGTCCCTCACCGACAGCCCCCACGGTGCAGAAGCAGAGTTCTCCATCTAAATGCACATCTGAGCCCTCAGCTGCCACATCAGATACGCACAAGGTGGAAGGGCATCTCACAGCTAACAGGAGAGATGGTCTGAACCATCCTGCCTTGCAAAGGGAGTGCTTTTACAAGGTACCAAGATAAAATAACACCAATTTACATATACAGGTAATCCGAGATTAGACTCTTTGCCTAATGCCTTGGTCTGGTGTCTCAATCTACTCATTGGAAATATGTGGCTCTTCAAAAGCCCTGGTCAATGGCCTATTGACCTTAATACTTAACATTTGTTACATACTACGTTCTTGCCCTGCTTTGTCTTACACCAGGAGTGCTCCACAAGCCCCTCTCCAAATTTCAGACAGTGATGCAGTGGTTAAAGGAATGAGTGAGACCTCTGTGAACACATTTCAGGCTGTTGCTCCTTTTCATACACTGGAGAAGCCCAGTCCCAAATTAGCTGCTGAAATGCTACAAGACTGAGCCTTTACAATCAACATTTGGTTCTACAAAATCTCCAGGCTCTTCCAAAGCCTGTGTCTCCTTAAATTAGCTTTGTATTGATTTAGAACTGATTAATTATTCAATTATACCTCATGACAAGGCCCCTCAACAGCAGCACTGTGAGCTCCCCTGTTATCCGTGACGAGATTGCATTAGGCACACGCAGCACTGAAACGTGACCAGCTGAGCCCTGGTACTCAGCAAACTCACCCACCAGACAATCAGCCCACAACAAATTCAATCCAGATTCCCAGCTGATGAAAACCAGTGTCGCTCCACTGACATCAAGTCTATTTGCACCAGCTGGCCCAAATGTTTCCAATGATCAGCAGATAGTATTCATTAATCCGAAAGCCCTTGCCACGCTGAAGTATTTCCTATTGTGCTTGTGCTTTCCTACTGGCCCTCACCTCCTGTCTCCTGACACGTGAGAGTAATTCACATTGACTGCCTAAGACACACTGCAGCATCCGTGAGAACAAAGGTGACCTAATGCCACCGCCGCCAAAGAGGCCACGCATCCCCTTTCAGGAACCAATGAACAGATTCCTGCTTCCCCTGAAAGGCAGGTCAGATTTATACCTCAAACTCACATTTCCATAGTTGGAGAAAACTATTAACCTAACTGTCTGCACCAGGCTTTTAATGTGAGCCCTCAGGCAAATTTGGGAGTGCTGAGCCATCTGTGATCCAGGAGCTCTGGAAAATAGCATCTAACCTTTGAAACAGGGCACAGCACACTTATACTTGTCTGAGAGTAGAGTCAGCTAACGCACAGCAGCGTACCCACGTTAACGCTGATAGCAGGGAAACAGCACAGATTTGGCACCATCAGCGTTGACAGATGTCATCACCTTGTAAAAATCACCTATATTATAAAGACTTATGTAAGACCAGCTGCAGTTTCTCTAAATTATGTGTAATCTTGCTGATTGAAGGGTTTTGTTGCCTAAAATCTGGTTATAGAGCACAGGTACTGCCAGCATGCTGCAATACAGGATAAATTCCCCTAGGTGAGTGCACCTCCATAGTATCTCAGCAAACAACTGCTCACTCAAAAATAGCATTTTGCTTTGTTTTTCTGCTTTGATAGTATATTTCTCTATAAAGAGACTCTTTCAGATATAAGTCACCACTAGCCCTACACAGAACCACAGAGTCACAGAATGCTATGGGGTTGAAAGGGACCTCTGGAGATCATCTCATCCAACCCCCCCTGACAAAGCAGGTCCACCTACAGCAGTTTGCACAGGAACATGCCCAGGCGGGTTTTGAATGTCTCCAGAGATGGAGACTCCACCACCTCTCTGGGCAGCCTGTTCCAGGGCTCTGCCACCCTCAAAGTAAAGAAGTTCCTCCTCATGTTTAGATGGAACTTCTTATGTTCAAGTTTGTGCCCGTTACCTCTTGTCATGGTACCTCTTACAAAGGATGCTGCATACACACACTTTTTAGACTTCCCAACATAAGGGTCATTCTCATTTACCTATGATAACTAAACACCATTTCAGAAAATATTTCCTAATTAATAACCATATAATTTCAAGGAAAGTATCAAGTGACAAATATTTGAAAAAGTAAGTTTCTGGAAAGAAAACCCATGCTGTTAGGCAGAATCTTAAGGAACTAGATCTAAAGTTGGATTTTCTGAAGGCCAGATTCAATTTCCCACTCACGGGTACCTGGTGTCACCAAGATGCCCTCCATATATGGCACTGCCACGCTGAGCTGGCATGTATGGAAAAGGATTTATGAGAGGTTTTACCTGTGCTATTCTGGAGTGATAGGTGGAGTCCAGGTAGGGTGACCTACAGCATTTCACATGATAGTGGGCCTGCTAATTGAACTGAATCAAGCCCACAGGTGTCTTAAATAGATTCTTAAATAAGTGACCTGGTTTTTGTAAGTCCTGAAACCATGCATCTTCTAGTAACTTCCGGGAAAACCACTGGAGACCAAGGTCTTGAGAAAATCAGGACATTTTTTCAATATTAGGTACCTAACTTTAGCATCTCTTTTTTCTAATAACTTGAACCTATTTTTAAAATATATATGTTTTATAAAAAAAGAAAAAAAAAGTAGTTTCAGTAAGTAAATTATCCTAAGCCATTGCTGAGAAACAAGAATTAGCCTGTGGTGATGGTTTCTCACGTACCTGTGCCCTTCGTATTTGGGCTTAATTCAAGGCAGCTAAATGGGCAGATTGCAGTCTAGTTAAAATCTGAAGTGCTACCTTGAGGCATCTCATCCTCTCCATTCATGAAATAGAGGATGTAAGGTGACTGGGCTGATTAACCTAAATGCTGATCTCTGGATTTTATCTCAAAATAAAACCTAAGTACGCAATGTCTGAGCCTACTTCCACATGTATAAGCAAGCATAAAGTGACACATTTGTATCTGACAACATACACATCTTAATTTTCTGTGCCTATATTGGGGAAAACCTAATCTCTCCATTGGCCACGCTGCTGAAGAGCACTAATACACAAAGTTTTAGGTCCATTTTACACAGCAGCAAGTGAATACAAAAGTTCAAGATAGTGCAAAACCTTGGGCAGCATAACCTGCACCTCTGCATTTCTGTTCTGGATGAGGCATTCATTAAAAACTTTAAAATTTCAACCTCCATATGATATTTCAATAAAAAAACAAAAAAATACCATTAATTTACACTACTAACCTTTGTCTTGCACCAGTATTTCCAGCTCTTCTCGAATCCCATCATACCAGCTGGTGATGTCCACATGGAGAGAGTAATCACAACAGGATTTGGTGTCAGCTGCCTCGTGCCACTTCTCAAAGGAGGTCAGTAAACTCGATCCAGGTTCTGGAAGCACGTGGTCAACTGAAAAAGAGATTCAACGTCCGTTACCCAGACAGCATGCACACTGTTCAGATTTCCTCAGTGCCTGTGAGTGTGGAGCCTTCCAGCACCTCGCCCAAAACAGCAGCAGTTTGGAGGCAGTTTGTGTGCAGACCAGAGATTTGGGATGTCAGCCAGGTCCTGCCGTCTCAGGCACAGCAGACTTTGTGGAGGGTCTATACTAAAGCTGAGTCTGAGTCTGGTAACCTGTTTTGGTGCAGCATCAACAGACACACAATGGGGGAGCCAAACATCTCACAGTTTGGGCAACATTTGGATTTTTCCCTTTAATGTTTTGTAAGACCAAGATCCAGACTTACCTACACTTATGTCTGATGTGTCCATTTCTACGTATTTCATCGTAAGCGTTATTTTTAACCAGTGCCTTGTAGCCACTGAATTGGCCCACTGTGCCCTGCCAATACATCAACGGAGATGCTGAATGCTTTCTCAGCAGCCAGAATTGGGAATACAGCCAAAGGTCTGAACAGAGATGATGCAGAGCACAAACACTCAGCCACACTATATGGCAGATCGAGTGGGCTGCGACTATGCAGCCTCACTGTCTGGAGGCTTTCTGCATCTGATGATGCCACAGTGTTTACTGACATAAAATAAAGGCATGACTACTCATGCATGTATTCTTGTCTTTGCAGGGTTAGGTCAAAACTTAGTACGGAAACAAAGCAAGGTGGGCTTACCAGTGGCATTTGCGGACCTAACGCTGCACTGGAAGCCTCAGCTGACGAATATACACTGAAAAAATTATTAACAAAAGTAATGAACAGCAGTGCATTTTGTGCTTATTGCCAGCGATCCTTTCAGCTGACACTTGTTGCTGAAGATAGATAACACCACTCAGCAAAAAAAGCCACATTCCAATTTGTTGGGAGTAAAAGCCCACTGGGAAACTGCTCTGCACAAGGAAACTAAGACAATATATGTCACCTGAACAACTGCCTCACAAAGTCTGACCATGGGCCAAGCCACTGCTCGTAGGAAAAAGATAACTCTTGTCCTGCCATCTGGTACACAGAAGAAGGGTCTTTAACAACTGGAAACACTTCTCCCTTCCACCAAGAAAGATGTTCCTCCAGGACGTCTCTGGTAAGGACCTCTTCAATTCCTGGTGCCAAATCCAAGTTCATAAATAAGCATCTTTTTATTTCCAAAGCTCCTGAAATATCACTAGGTGGGAACAGTGGATCTTTGTCAGATTTTCTGTGCCATATGCTTACTACACTGTTTTTTAAAAATCCCAAGTGTAGGTATATTATCTCTCAGTGCTTGTTCTGCATTTCAGAGGAAAATCCAAGAGACAATTCCTCATGGTGCTGTTGCTGTCTGAGGGCAGGTTCATTTTCAGGCCAGTCCTGGGTGACAATGATGAATGGATCTCCAACATCATGCCCAGAAATTTGAAGATTCATTGCAGAAGATCGGTATGGAGCCTCCTGTAGCTATCCCCACATGTGCTACCCGAGCTTCAGCCTGGGGTGGGAAGAGTTAGTATTGCTAGTACTCACTGATCATGGTGGTGCCCCCTGCTAGCGCTGCTTTTGTGCCTTGATAGAAGTCATCAACAGCAGTCATTCCTTGGTAGGGCTTTTGTAGGTAAGTGTTGACATCTATTCCCCCAGGAATAACCATGCGCCCATTAGCCTCTATGGTCTTGACCCCTCCAGGAACAATCAGATTCTCTCCTATTTGCCTAGGCAGCAAGATAAGCAAATATTAATTTATTTAAACAAAGAAGCTATTTGAGGCTGTAGGGGAGAGGGGCCCAGGGGCCATACAGAAAGAACTGGGACCCCAAAAGAAAGGTGAAGCTCAAACACCCACTCTGCAAAGCACCCCAGCCTGTGGAGCTGGGCCCAGTGCTGAGGATGCTTTGCATTGCCCTAGTGGCCGATAAAGAAGCTGTAATGCACCAGCATTAACAACTGATTACTTTTCTTATATGACTCCTATCTTTAAACAATTACAAATATGTACAGTCAACACTCTCTTGGGAGCTCCGGTTTTGTATATTAAGTTCTTAAATGAAAACAGAAAAACATAGATCAAATATGACAGCTGGAATTGTAAATATATGGTAGAAGCACAAGGCACATCAGAGAGGATTTATAATTACTTTGTAACCAAGCAATGCAAATTCATCCTTAAAAAGAAATATAAATATCCTAAGATACAGAAATACATATTTAAGAGACCCAAACACCTTTAATCTACCGTGTCACATATTCTTCATCCTCC
>JAHREE010000245.1:3521136-3604479 GCA_033628505.1 Tringa tobata | reverse complement strand
CAAGAAAACATCTTTCTTTTCTGCATTTGTTATAATGCAGCGCTAGCTCCTGTTTTGGATGCCTTTTGACACCGTGTGTTGTTTTCATGAGGGGAATTAGTCAAATTAATTTGAATTTTAATTAATTTTGACTAACTTGAATTAGTCGAAAGTTCACTGATCATTGATTATTAACACACTGATTTTAGGGTTTGCAGAATTGTGACTGACGTTTCTGAGCATGTATTGCCTAGGATTCTACGGCTCACTTGATAAACCTTGCTACCACCTTAACACTAATATCATATAGACGTTTCACTAGTGTGTGGAAAAATAAGTACAGCTTGTAGGACATTGCTTTGTTGCTTCCTTAAATTATTTTCCTTGTATGTAGACAAATATTGATTTTTTTGTTGTTCCTAATGGTAACACTGAGATTTATTGATCGTGTTGGGGAAAAAAAAAAAGTCAATTTGCTCCTTCATGGGACACCAAAATGTGACAGCTAGTGAAATATGCAGGTGGTACACGGAGTGTGATGTGTGACCTGCCTGTCTTCCTAAGTATTGGAAAAATTATTCATTTTATGAGATATTTCTTTCCAATCAAGGGATCAATCTGAGCCTCCAGGAAAAAACTTCTGATGGTCCCATAGTAGATTCAGTGTGTTGTGCGTAGTGCATGTGTCTGTTAAATGGAGAGCATCTTTTACTTAACGTCATAAAGCTAAGAAAGATGGACTCTCTTTACACTTGGGATCTAGTTAGATAATGTTCAGGTTTCTAGAACTGCTGATTTTTATTTTTTTAAATAAAAATAATGCTATTTTTTCAGTATTAAGCTAGGACATTCATCTTAATGCTAATATATACGGAAACCACAAGTGTCAGAGAACACGTCAAATCAACGCTTTAGAAAACAGCATTAAACTTTCAAGTTAGAAAAAAGCATAAAATCATATCAGAGTCTTTTTTTGCTTTTAAATGGATTTTTTCATATTGTAGCCCTTAGTTTACTAAAAACTGTGTTCTAAGTTATCAGATGCATACTGTTCTTCTGTTCCCAAAGAGGTAAAATAGCGGTTTTAGGTGCTGCAGAAGCAGACCCAGTTACAGCCTGATACCTTGTTACCCTGCGAGTTTACCTAAAAACATGTATGCAACTTGGGAGAAATAGGCTGCTTTAGTATATTGTCTTGCAGACACTGCATCTCATCCTGTCTTGGCATAGCTTGATGGAAAGAGGACAGAACTTGATTGAAAGTACACCCTCATCCTATAGGATTTTTAATTTTTATACCAGTATAACATCAGTGATAAATTATATTCTGAACAGACTAGATGAGAGAGAGCAGAAAACCTAGAGACACGCTTACTTCACACAACAAAAACCTTCAACAAAAGTGCAATGAGAAAGGTATTTACCTGCTTGGCTCCGGTTGTAGTTGGAACTCTTCTTGCAACGGGGTGAACGTCACCAGCTAGCACAGGACTTCCCTGGGGCAGGGACTCATAGAACACGCAATGTACATTTTGCACCTATTTGTACTACTGTGCAACAGAATCATCAGAGGAAAAAAAAAAAAAAAAAGGCATGAATAATCCAAAGGGAGTGAGTGTGAGAGAAACCCAAGTTTTCTTTCTCCCAGAAGAGTGCCTTGAGTCAGTCTCCCTCTCTCCACTCCACACAACTGTTGTACTTCTGGCTGCAGTGTCCTCCTCCCTCCCCACAAAACCCCATCTCATGGCTTGGCCATTTAGAGTGTTTCCTGACTTGTAGGAACCATGGATCCAAAACCCTACAAGCTGGGGAAGGCTCAGGTTTCCCACTTCCTGAGCGAGTCATCCAGCCCACAGTATTCTGCTAATACATAGTAGTTCTGCTGAATCAACAAAAGACAAATGGCAGCTCCTTCATCAAGAGGAACAAGAACTGAGGCCTAGCAGTTTCCTTACCCTGATAGCAGACTGGGTGGCCCATTCCTCAAAGGGGTCAAAATGCAGACTTTCTGGGTTATTATCCAGGGATACAGTTGTATTTACAACTATATTTCAGAAGTTCCACCACCATTTTAGAGTTAAAAATAATTAAAATTATAGTGTCTTTAATTTAAAATATGCATACATTTAATATACAAAATTATACAAATTATACATTTAACTAACATAGAAAAATACATCTTGTTAACAAGATAAAATGTCAACATATCTTACATAATTTAAGTGAGAGTTACAAATCTGTGATAATCATCAAGTAGACTTTGTGACTTCATTACAATTCTGTATCCTCCCTAGTTACACTCAAAATTAATACATATGTACAGTTGATATCTATGACAAATATTTTGGAGTGGAAATCTTTGCTGAAAAGTTATCCAGAAGGTTTTAAAGGAACAGATCAAAACAGGAGCGGCCTTTTGGATACTACTGAACCTTCTCATTTAGCTGAGACACCCAGTTACAGGGCGGCCGCGGGCCAGAGTTTAAACTTTTTGCATTTATTTACAAACACCCCTCCCTCCGCAGTCTAGTCGGTACATGGCGTTAATAAGTATCACACCATAAACCTTTTTGTGCATTCTTTGGCACCTCTTCAAACGGATCCCAGTTTGTGGCCCTAACAACCGCTCTTCGTGACCACTGGTTACCATCCCACTGTCATCTCTGCAAGAGAGCTAAATAACTGCACAGCACTAGAGCTCAAAAGGCAAGATCTCCATACATTATTCATCCCAGATTTCTCATTAATACCTCAGGAGGTGGGGAAATAGCTTTGTTTCAGTCAAACAAATGTTTTGTGCACTAAGTCTTTACTCCTTATTCAATTTACATGGTTTCTTTTTCCAAGTTCCAAACAAAAGACAGAAGCGTAATTTATAAACAAGCTATAAAAGTCTGCTCCATGCTGGGCCTTGTCTTACACACTGTGAGCCATGTAAGCCACGTAATGATTTTCTTTTAACTATTTACATATTCTTTAAAACTTGTCATCACAGGGAGAAAATAGAAGACGACCACCACTCTGATTTTCAGGTCCTCATTTTTTGGCCTTTTTTTTTTTTTTTTTTTTTAGCTCTCTACCAACATATTGCTCTTAATTTCTAAAAGGTAAAATTCATTCATTAGCTAAAAGCTTATTCAACTTTTCCTAAGATCTGCCTAGGACCATCAATGAGCACATGAATTGCATCACACGGGTTTTTTTCTCCCTCTTTTTAAAAAAGACAAAAACCACAATTCAGAGAGTAGAGAAATACAGTTGTTTGGCATCGGTTAGTGCACACTGCGCAGTAACCTCTCACATGGGAATTTACATTTGCATATTCATATTCCTATAGCAAGAGTCTATGTTACACAGAGAAACAATGGTGAACAGAGATTTATAACACAGATCCCAACAACTCCAAACCAGGGCCCACCTCCACAACTACTAATCTCTCTTTTCCTCTCCTATGTGCATAGAAAACATTAAAGCATGATGCTTAAGTACCTATCGTATGTGAGCATTTCTTGAGCTGAGTAGAAGCAAGCATGAAATCTTGGTCCCAGGGAAGCCAGTGGAAATTTGCCAGTCACTGCAGTGGTACAAGCATTTCATCCAGCACATTTACATTTTTTTTTCTTTTTTTTTTTTAACTTTACCTGCAACTTGCAACTTTCCTTGTTGTCAAATCATGATTTATGCATGGATTCCAATAGTAGAACTTAAGTTAGCTATATTTCTCTTTCCCAGCATTTGTGCAGGGACAAAAATTCCTGTCCATAATCCCATGGCTACTGATTTCTAATGCAAATATGTTTTAAGCCAAAGGTACTATATATTTTAAAGGAATTCTGCTAAAGCAGGAAAAGGGTTTGAACAAATTTCTGTAATCCTAAGGTCTGTTCCCCTTCTGCCTCCTTAAGGCACTAAAGGATTTCCAAAGGATTAGTAGCAAAACCCAACATGCACATGTCCCTCCCTCCACCCCACAACCATGGCAAATTCAAATACTCAAATCCTTCATCTGCAAATGAGAAATACAGGTAGATTTATGAAACACAGATCAGAGTTTTGACTTCTGAAAGGCCACAAGGACAAACACGAGCCATGCCTTAGCAGGAGGTTTACCCTGGGAACTTTGCTGTATGTGAGAAATATTTCCTGGCAATTGTATTATTCTGAATGTAACGTGATTATCATGCCGGAGTCAATCATTGTACTTCCAGTATCTGCCATCCATAGTGATGTGAAGAACAGAATTTGGGATTTAAAGGTTGCATAAGGAGCTGTGGAAATACTGTAAGCTGTATTTTCAATATCCTGCAATACTCTATACAGTGGAATATATGTAAATAAGTGAAGTGTCAAGGAAATCATATTTTCCATGTGACACTGCCCATTTTGTCTATTTAGGGTGACAGAAGATTGTGTTTACTTACACAGAACTTAGCAGCTTCTTAATTTTGACTGTAAGGAATTTGGTCAAAGCAATATTGTGCATATAAAGCAATCTGAACAAAGTGCCCAATTTTGCATTCTGAGAAAGCTTAACACAAAACAACGATACACATAAAGCATCCCCTGGCACGTTTACCATAGACAACACACCTAAACAAGTTAACATCTGCTTAGTGAAAGAAAGCTGAACAGGCTGTAACAACTAGACAACACTTTTCTCTTCACCATAAGGCAACTAGAAAATAATAGCTAGGCTCTCCGTCTCAGCTAGTAATCTCACATGAAAAATTTTACTGCTTTCTTACAATGATTTGAGGTAATGTTGGGATTTTAATTCCCGATCCTCAGCCACATGACATGCACCCGCTGGTCTATCAATTTAATTAATAAACTGGCTTTTCTAATGTCAGTGAGACAATTTTCATATTAGGAGGTGGTAGAATTTAAAGGAGATCAATGTGGTACAAACCACAAAGAATGAAGCGTGTTCTACATTCCTTATGCTAATCGTTTTAAAGTGAAACCAAATGGCAGAAAGCCTAAGATGTTACAAAATGGACAGGTTTGTTATCAACATTTATAATTTGTGGTGGGAGACTATGCATAAATACTAGGAAAGAGGCATGATGTTTTAGTTCAGCACTTAATTCAAAAGTAAGAAGTAGGGTTTAATTGCCTGAGTGTTGTGGAAATGATGTATGTTTTCAGGTGGATAGTATGCAAATGGCTAGAAACCTACACATATGTCATTGCTTTATTTTAAGAACATGTAGTTAAGCTTCAAGTGTTACCATGCCAACGTGTCATCTTGTTACTAATCATAATCTAGAAATGCACATTACATTAATCTCGTTTGGGATTCCACAGTTTATTATCCTTCTGCCTCCTTTCAAAGGATATCTGGAATTACGGGGCGACTAAGCATGGTAAAGACAGCGCATTCTAGCAGTTAGCTCAACATTAAAAAAAAAGAAAAAGAAAAAAAGGAGGAAATACAAGTCATAAAAGAGTTATCGAAACTGAAAGTGCATTACACTGTGAGGGATAGTTTGAGGGAGCAGAACTCATGGCTGCTCCCATCCAGGGCAACATTTGTATTGCCACTGAGATCAACAGTGCTGGGTGCAAGCCTTTAGTTAAAGGAGGAATGGATGTACCCATATGATCCCTTACGCACAAGTCTCGTGCCCACATTCACATCTCCCTGCCTTCACAAATGGGTATGAACAGTATGGGTTCTGGGAGGGTAAATCTGTATTGTGCAGTGCTGGTTGCAAAACGAATTTGTGTCACATGCACTATTACCAACCGGTGTGCACAAACCCACCTATTTCAGGAAAAGCACGTATGCGTGCGAATACCTCATCTGAATGTTAAATTCAGTGTGGCCTATTCATGTGGTTGAAATAATCAATCTGGGACAGAGCACTTTGATGTGCTCTCAATGCACATGAAGTACATTCCCAATTCCTACCTAACCTTGTAAAAATGCAGTTCTGTCTCATTTCCTAAACAGTTTGTACCCTCAAGTACCACGTCCTCAGAAATACTGAACATCCCAACTCAGATCAAAGGCTCTTTCAGGAATGCTCAAAGCAATATGAGGTTGAAGATATTACCTGCCCACACAAGCAGACCCATGAAGACTGAGATCTGTGCTTAACTTGATAATTTCTTTAAAATGCAATTGCTGAGATCCCAAGAAAACAAAACAGAATGAAAACTCAAACCACACATTGGTTGGTGGACCACAAGCTGGCCCACATGGCCAGCTTCTGCTGCAGAACGTGGCTAAAATGTGGCAGATGGTAAGTCAGGGCAACTTCTCAGTTTTTCCCATAGTGAAGCAGCTGCGGTCACCACCAGGCTAAAACACCTTTCATCATTCCTTCAGAGCAGTATTGCTTCTTCTGTGTGACTGATACATTCTTCCCTGGATAAGAGGAAGGAGAAAAAAAAAAAAAAAGAAAGAAAAAAAAGCAGGAAACAAAGGCATAAGTATCTAGATTTTCACAATTTAAGGAATTGTTTGTTATTCATCCAAGACCAACAAAAAACATTTGGGAAGAAGTGTGCCTAGGTGCTTCCATACAAACATAACATAATGGCAGTGTTAGGAGAACACATTGGAGAAACTGAACTGTTAAAAAACGCTTTGAGGCACTCTCCCATGATTTACTGGTTTTAAGTTGAAAAGCACATTCCATACTTTTTGTTACTCCTTCTTGTAAACGAATTCCTGTCATCTGTTTATCAATATGGGAATAAACACTCCCTGCCTTCCCAACACCATTTCATAATCCCCTTGGCAAGGATCCAGAGAAGTAGTCCTGTGGATAAAGTTCATCCCAGGGATGACAGCCATCACAAATCTGACCTTCCAAGTCAGTCCTCTTTCTATGCCACTTCCCAGAGCAATATTCATCATTTGAATTCTTCCACAGATATTAAGTTTCAAAGCCTGAAAAATATTATATCTGGCTTTGCAATTTCCACTGAGATTGTCATTATTACTGTTAAATATCACCAGTGATGCAGTGCCTGCTTATTTAGTGCTGGCTAAAACTTGATATCTACTGGAGAAACATACATCTTAGTACATCAGGAGAATAGGAAATGATGATAACATAGAGAATTTTAAAAAATGGTATATTGTAATTATTGTGAGAGTAATTAACTGTCATTACTAAAACTTGTCCCATTCACTGACATGCCGCTCAAAAGAGAAAAAATTAAAAAGCAGGAAAGAAGAGAGCCTTTATGGCTTAGTACTTCATGATGGAAAATTTTTTCCAAGCATGAAGAACAGAACTGAAAAAAACATCCTGCAGAGTAAGGGAGAGTAATAAAGGGGAGGCCATTATTTTTGGAGAAGCAGCTAGATGGGACATTATAGGACACAAAACCAGTGAGGTATGCAAAAGTCAGTAACTGAGCCAGGAGAGTGCCAGCTGGAAGGGAGCACAAGTAGGAGTCCAAGAATGAGAGGCTTTTAGAGCCCTTCCATACTCCACAGTTCTGATCTCCATCTTGGATCACAAGGGGCAAATGTTCAGACTTGCTTCTCATTCACAACAATACCAGAAGCTTTCCGCAGCCTTCTTAAGATGTTATACTTTATCTCTACTTCTGCTGTCAGTGGATCCAAACAAAACCGTTTTTGGATTTTCTTCCCTTTCCATGGTGTAATAGGGTTCCAGGCTGTACTGCAAACAAAGTCCATCACAGTTCATTCTTGCCTCCAGGAAAAGAAAGGGAAGACTACTACAATCTCCATGGATCCTCTTCTTTTTTAATTAATGCCTTTGTAGTCCAAGTACAACCAACACAAGACCCAACAGAACACACTTAGAAGCTTTGCTATCCACAGCTTTCAAGGATTTTTCAGGACATCAGGCATCCTCCCTTTTATAATTAATATGACTTAGCAACAGCACAGCTGGTCTTGTGGTCTGGAATGGTCTGAAATATATTCCTGTCTCTCCCCTTCCTCTTGTACATAGTCTGTGACTATGATCTGTGATCCCATCGCTGTGCACAGGCACTAGGGAGGAGCAGAAGGATGAGTCCCTAGGTACTCCTAAAACTTAGCTTTATTTCAGAAGACAGAGAGGTCTATCCCTCAATTGCTTGCACAGGAGCCACCCATTGTTGCCACTTTACTACTGACTTATTCAAAAGAAAAAATGTCCCTAAAGTATCAAGTCTGAAAACTGGTGTGGCCGGAACAATGAAAATCTGATTCAAGCTTCTTTCTTTCAATGATCATGTATTTTTTGCACTTTAGTGACCACATCTTCTGTTATCCACCATTTAAATTTCAACCAAGTTCTCCAGTTTTCCAAAGTCAGGAATAAACAATGTTTGACAAACACATACTGCTAGATCATGTACAAACCTAAATGTCATTATTTGCATTACATTTCCTTCCATTTTAATCAGTTTTCTTGAAATGTTAGCCATCAAATAGGTTTCTTTTCTTGTTTTTGTCAGATTCTTCACTTTCTCTTTCACATTCCTTTCATCTTCTTTGTCTGTCCTTCCTCCTTCCTATGTGAGGTTATTTTTCTTTTCTTTTTATTTTCTGCTGCAAGTCTTTTTGAAACCTTGTGCTTCTTGCAGTCTTATGTCCCTGAAATATTTATCCTTCATCCTTCTTTTATTCTTTTTCTTCGTACCACTTACTAACTAAGCAGTATGGCAACATAAACCATGACTGAACTATTTTAAAATTACTCTGGTCAGGGAGGAAGTCTGTTTTGTGAAATTCTTGAGGAAAATAAAAGTCTTCATGATGTCACTTTACCAAAGAAAAGTACCAACCAAGAATTTTCAGTGCTTGAGCACAAAGTTTCTAACCATGCATCAGAGTGATTAAAAACCAGCTGAGTCTTTATCGATAATGCACCTAAGAGTTTTGGCATGGGTATTCCTGGTGCTCAGAAATTTGCTGGCCTCCCATTCTTTGTTAGGGCTAAAGCACATGCTTGAGCAACGATGCAGAGGCTGGGCTCATGTTCCTTCACATCACAAGCAAAATCAATTTCAGTCACCAACAGAAAGAGCTGCTAATGCAGAAGGTCATTAAACAAAACTGATTTCTGCATGATATTGGAGCCTTAAATGGAACCTTGCAACATAAAAGTGATGACTGTTCACTGCTCTCTAAGCCAGGACTAAATAATTTCCAACATAACAAAGATTAGTGATCCATTTTCATGCACTCACTTGATGTTCTCCAATCTTTTACCAGCTGTGTGAGCCACCAGCATTTATTTCTTCTAGCTCCCAATCCTCCTTATCTATCCTTTTTCACCATGTGCTAAGTATCAGGAAACTATAAGGTCACAGAAAGGAACCTCAGAATGTCATTTAGATCAACCTACTCAAAGCAGAGTCAGTTATGAAGCCAGACCAATTTCCTCAGGGCTTAGTCAAATCTTGAAAACTTCCCAGGATGGAAAACGCACAACCTTGCTGGGCAGCCTGTCCCACTGCTGGGCTGTCCTAATGGGGAAAATATTTTTCCTATATCCAGTCTGAATTTCCCTTGTTTCAACTTACGCCCACTACGTCTCATCCTCCCACATTTCTCCAGGGTAAATCAGTTGAGCTCTCTTGGCCTCTGCTCACAGAGCAAGCGATCTACTCCCCCAGTATCTGAACTAACATTTTTAAGAAAGCTCAGAGAGCATCAGTACTGCCAGCCAAGGCCCTTGCTATCCCCTGGCCAACTCAACTGATTTAGAGACAGACAATACAAAGAATGCATTGATAGAAATGGTACAGACTGGTCTGCACAAGCTCATCCATCTCAGCTCACACTGGTGGAACAGAACTAACACTGGCCGACCACACCTCCTCCTACAAAGGGCTGTCCTGTTTAACTCCTCCACTCCAGTCAGTTCCCTGGAGAGCAGAGCTCTGTGTCCACTGCCAGGGTTCGTGGTCTCTGTCCCTTGCAAAGCACAGGTCAGAAGCCACCCTCCTCCCTTTAAGAAGGTACAGCAGTTAAAGCTTTGCAAAAAAGTTTCAGAGCATACATCAAAGTCAGAAAGTAACAAGCCAATATAGAGACTTTAAAGGTAAAGAACAGCAGAGCTGGAAGGGAAAAAAAAAACCACAAAATCAAAACAGCTGCAGGACTGTACTCACATTCCTAAAATCTCTATGGCATCTTCCAAGAGTCCCTGTTCTCTTTTCTAATTAATGAATATATACACTAGATTTTAAGTTAAATAGTTCCTTCCAATGAGAAGGTAAAGACGATAAAAGGAGGATGCTATTTTATTCTGAGAATCTGAAAGAGAACATGAAATATGATGATACCACTGTAAAAACATACCAAAACAATGTCTGCCAACTTTCCAAGTATCGGAGGTGGGTTCAGGTATGGACCATCGTGCATTTCCAACTGCTTCACTCTGGCTTCTGAATAATCTCAGTCAATGCATACGGGGAACATTTCCTTACTATATAACACAGCATCAAAGAACTGAAGTCACCAGTACACAGTGGGTGCTCTCTACCTCAGCCCTGATACTCAGGGTGGGTACACCATATTTCCACTCTTTTGTATCATTAGAGTTATTTGAAATGGAGAAAGTGCAAAATTCAAAGAATTAATAACATTTCTTTATACCCAGCATGGAAATACGTATTTTTGCTATTGTGAACAAATATTTGAAGAAGATTCTATGCAACACCTGAAAAGAGTTTTTGCTGTAAAATATAGAAGAATTACTCTGCTGCGTCTCTGCCCTGATCAAGGATCACATACTATTAGCACCGCTGAAGCACCACTGCCTTCTACAACTGTTCTGGAACTACACTGGTACAAATAAGAGAAAATGCCAGGCATGAAGACTTCTGCTGTTCTTCAATATTTCTTCAAAAAATATTCTTCAAAATTACAGATGTTTCACTTGGTCTAACTAATATATCCATGAGCATCCAGTCATTTTATCATTTCTATTAATTACAGAAAATTAAATGTGTCTGTGGCACACACAGACCTTAACAGAAAAATGATCTAACAGAAATTATTTTGTGTGTGTTTTATAGTACCTTACTTTAAAATATAAACATCTTTATTTAGAAAAATTTTGATTAGAAAAACTGGCAAAAAAAAAAGTGATTTCAAGAAAAGAAATGTTGCAAACTGCATTTTCCCATAATACATACAGGATCCCTCAGTGATTTGGTAACAAAATGCTGTATAACTAAGAGCATACTGATCTTTGCAAAAACATTTGATTTCTGTGTTTTGAAAAAATAAAATAGTATTCAGTGTAGCCTTCTCATTCATAAATTGTTGCTTATAAAATTCATTTCTAATTGATGGGCTCATATTGGAGCTTTAGAGGTGTGATTCTCATTAAACTCTGAATGAAAGTATATTGATCACAACCACAATCAGAGGCCAATAGAGCTTGCCTATATCTCAGAGGAGAAGGAAAGCTACACCAATTACATCCCAGGCAAAAGATACCCAACCGACTAACCAACCATGGATGTTGAAAACGTCAAATAAGTTATATTCTCTTCTCTTAGAAAATTAAATCCTGTTATACTACGTTTTTGTGCTTAATAAAGGTATTACATAATAAACAGTGTTACATTTATAGATCTTATTCAATATCGTTGCTCTGGCTTTATGCCAGTTTCTTTCTTATGAAACCAATGTAGTAACTCTAGTAAAATGAATCCATGCAGTGATGAATGAGGTTTGTCTTAATCATAATCTATGCAAAATACATTAATTTCATTAGCTGTTGCATCCACAGTCAATATATAGCATACAAGCAGTGCCGCTATTTAATGTTACGGAACTCTTCAGAAAAATGTCACAAATACACTCATTTTCACACTGTTTGTTGAAGAACAATTTAAGAGTCTAAATTAGGGTTGGGGTAACCACAGTGAACACGAGTTACAAGTGTGAATCTTGCAAATGTGCATGGACAGTTGAATTCACTGCTGTGAGGAGTGCCATTCTGGAAGTTTATTTATTCTGTTAGTGGCTTAACAATATATGTAGAAATAATATATTTGCTTTCAAAAAATGTCTTCTGAAATAATATCCTTCCAATCCTTTGCAGCTTTGAGATGCAAAAGCTTACAGAAGAATCTCAATGTCTAACCTCCTGCTCATCAAATCTTCCACAACTTTGCAGGCAGGCAGCAGTAACACACACATTTAGGAGGTCAATCGCTAACCCAAAATCTTGAAAACACAGCCAAAGCAAGCCAGCTTGCCAAGAAGCTTAGGGTGAAACACGCTGATATAAAGTAGTCCAACAATTTTAAATCACAAACTAGGAAACCTCGAAGTCTGATCACAGATTGTTGAGAACACACAAAAAAAGGAAAAACCAGCTGGAATCTTTTTTTTTTTTTTTTATGATAGAGTTCACCCAGTGCTAGTCCTAATTAAATAGTGGCCCTATTCCAATTTAAAATAAGGAACAATTAAAATACCCTTGTATTCAAAGCATCTTCTAGAGGACCCCATTTACTTTTACTGATTCGATTTTCCTGTATGGGCACCGTACTAGTCTTGGAAATCTAACAGTACTTATTAAATATAGGCTCTTTTTTGTGCTAAGGTAAATTGAGGACATGAACTTAGTGTTATTTACATCTCTCCCAATTAGACAGTTATAATGGATTTACAGGCTAATACAAACAAGTTAACCTCACACTATAGAGACAATAACAGCATGACACGTCCAAATAGGACAGCAGCATGGTACCTTCTGCATAGCAGGCATATTGTTTCTGAGAAACCTCTCAAAACAAGAATCATAGAATCATATGAGGTTGGAAGGGACCTCTGGAGATCATTTAGTCCAACCCCCTCGCCAGAGTGGGTCTACCTATAGCAGGTTGCACAGGAACTCGTGCAACTCAATACAATCAAAAAGCAAATTCCAGAAGGATTATTTTGTCAAGTCAAAAATGGAGACAGTCTCTATCATGTGCATATTTTGCTGACGTTAGTTAAAGAAATGAGTATTATCAAAATATTACCAATGCTAACAGACAGTAGTAAGAACCACAAGAAACACTTCACATCTAATGTACTTCACCATATGCTTTAGCACCATAATACACCTAGTTGCAACTGGGACATATGGTGTTTCTTCCTGTGCCGAATATGCAACAGTCAGGTTGATCCACAACAGTCCCACAGCTCAAAAAAATTAATTAAATAATTAAATACAAACATGTTCAACTTGGTTATTTCCAAACCTTTTGGGCTGGTGGGCCACTCCTTCCCCTTACAGTTTCTTGGAAAGATATCCTTAGTATCAAAAACTTAATGATAAAGTTCTGCTGGTAATGCATAATACCAGTTTCACAGGGCAGTTGTAGAACACCACTGTAACAGATATATTTATTTGCAACAGGTAACAGCCATGAATCTTCAACCTCCTTGCAGCAAGGCATTACCAGCTGGATAAACAGACTATGAGTGGAAAGCCTGTGCTCCAGAGCAGCACCTTGGTCTGTGTGGGGCATGGTGGGGAAGCCAAGGAGGTAAGTACAACCACAAAAGTCTGAAAGACCTGCTGGGGTAGAAAAGCACAAAGTGTGAGGAGGACAACATAAAGTCCTTGGAAGTAGAGGCCATTTGAGCCTCTGGAGCATGCTATTTTTTTACCAGATGACCTTCCCAGGCAGCCCTATTCACATTTGCATGGGTAAAGGCTGTCCAAGGGTTGCATTCGTCTAAACCACAGCAACCTTTGGGCCAGAGGGGCTTTGTCCTGGGGACAGCAGTGAAGCCTGCAAATGTGAACCTGCCCATTGTCCTTCAGGAATTCTAATGACCTGTAAAGCATTACAAATGTCCTACAGAAAACCATTCATTTAAATTATTGGACTGAGGGGGAATCACAGGCTTTTTTTTTTTTTTTTAAAGTCAAGGTCATTATGAATGGCTCACTCAATACCAGACAAGATTTTATGACTCACAGGAGACTGGGAAAATCAGCAGCAACACTGCATATTTAGAGTATAATGTTTAGTCACCAAAGACGCTTTCAGAGTTATTGCCTCCTCCTTAGACACATTTTTTTAATTGCTGCAACAGAGCTGCAGCAGTAACAAAGAAATATCCTCCCCTTAGATGCACAGTCATACAAGTAACTGATCAGCAGCTTTGCCTCGCTGCTGTCAGCATAAGAAAAACTGGCAAGTGAATTCACATTTCAGGAATCATTTTTGTATTCTACCACCCCTCCAACCGTGCAGGGGAAAATGATGTACGCACATCCAGAACAGATTACGTAGCATCTGAGGAAGAAGATTTCTAGATGCTCTGCTCTCCATAGCAAAAGCTTAGGAAGACAGAAGCACACAAATATGTTTCTTGCCTGATCTTTACAAAGGCTTGTTACAAACCAGGGTAACTGCTAGAGTAGGTTGGATTTCTTTTTTTTATTATTATTTTTAAAGGAGCAAAGCAGTATCATTAGAAATCTGTGAGCAAATCATAGGCTTTCTGTGGTTACTCTCTCGCCCTCTTCCCAGACCACTCTGCAGTAGCTTTGTGTGCCTACCTGCACAACCCTGTCTGCCAGGGGCAGGGGACACACAGCCGTGGTCACAGGAGCTCTAAGGGCACCCCAAGGGCAGAGGCAGACTGTCCACTCGCCACCACAGACCAGCAGTGAACTTTGCTGAGAGGCAGCAGTCTAAAGACTGCAGAGTTTAACAACTGCAACACTTTGCATATTTTAACGCATCACCAACAGTAAAAGTCTAAGTGGTTTTATCCCAAATGCAATTACTTGAAAATTATTAACAACAGGAAAACATTTGCTATTCCTATCAATATTTGCAAAGGCAAAGCAAGTTTCCCTGATCCAGCTTCACCCCTGTGGTGGAGAAGCCAGCGTACAGCATATGACCTACATTGCAGAAGTCAAACTTTGTTATAATCCTGTCCCCCTGAGCACTGAAAAATTTGGAAATCAGACAAGATGAACGCAGTGGCCCAGATTCTCTCTGTCGTTTGGGCAGTTTTGCATTGCATCATTAGTCTGGATTCACCCTGCAGGGGCTATAGTCATGACAGTGAGCCACAAGGCCTGCTGTATTGACATCCTCCTGCTCTATGGCTAGAAAAAGTGAGAGCATGCTCACCTTCCCAGCTGCTGAAATGTCACTTCATAGCTGTAGATTAAAAATATAAATTACAGGAACCTTTAGGCTGCTATAACTTACATTGGAAATATCTGTATTGAATTGTAAGTACACCTTTGGGACACATGTGTGCCCAGACAATTCTCCTGTCCGGAGTTTGGACCAATATCTCTACTCAGACAGAGACCTCAAGGTCAATCATAAAGCAAGCATGGGAAAGAGCGCAAGGTGCCAACCATCTGCCTTCCCAATGCCTTCATAGTAGTTGCTACACCCGTCTAGAGCCTTCCTAGAATAACCATGTCCTCCAATACCATTAGGACAACTGGGATTTGTAGGCCATTTGATTACAGGCAGTCTAGTGCAATGTGAGGAGCTGCAGCTGACTCACATCCTGACTGCAGAGGTGCTAGAATGGTGTAAATATCTCTTTGTCCTGTCTTCTGCCTCATTGAGCTTTGCACTCATTATATCTAAAGCAAGGGGATACAGGACCTCCAGGATCAGGTGCTGACATGTTAGGGTTTCTGCGTGAGGTTACTAAAAGTGGCCAGAAACATTTTGCATGGAACATTTGATTTTGATGAGGCTGCAGGAATCACGCCTGATTTCCTGCCAGGTCCCCTTCCCTGCTCTTCAACAGTTCTCCTGGCAGGTTGACAGAGAGTAGGAGTTTGAAAGAAGTTATTGCTCCAGGATTGTCTCAGAGACTGCAGAACTCCTAAGCTGCTGGCTCCTCTACAGATCTCATTAGGCAGGATGCCAAGAAACTCAGCGGAGTATCCCTGCTCGTAAGCTCCGAGGCTGCCAGCTCCCTGTTAGCCCACCAGGCAGAAAGACAAGAAGTAAGGGTCTGGAAGCTCTGGAAATGTGCAATTCCTTGGCATCCCAGGCAGCCAGAGAATCCGCATGGACTGTCTTGAGTTGGGGACCCCAGAGCTTCTGATGCCTCTGGTTCCACGTGCCATTAATTTATTAAGAATTGAAAAAAATTCTCATTTTCATTTCACATTAGTATAAAATCAAATTAAACAAATCTATCAAAATCCTCTGCAAAATTGCATGCTCTTTTCCCGTGCTGCACCACCTAAATAGCAGGTTGTTATGGCTGGTGTACAAGGCATCTGGTCCTGCTCCCTAAACATACAGATTGTACCATTACTCAGGAGACCGAGCTTTCATCACATCCATCACCTCCTCTTTATCCTAGGTATTCATGCCTTCCTAAATTTATTTTGAAAACCAAGCCCTTTAGGGAATAACGTGTTCTGTGGGGTTTTCCCCTTTAAACATATAGCCACATGTATAGCCGCACAGCCACAGAGAAAGTAAGTGGAAACAAAACCTTAAACAGACACTAATTTTGTATCTTCATGTTGTCTGAGTCAAACAGGATTTATTTTTCCGCAGCCCCTATTACCACAAAGCTCTATATGCAGGTCAGCAGGCTTATGTAACAGCGATGCATCTGGCTCTCTGTCCCAAATACGCCAGAATATGCCGTGACTGCTACATAACCTTGTGCGCTGCTCATCGAAAGCTCATATCCATCTTGTTTTCCTGTTAAAGGAGACCCATTGAAATCCCAGCTTTCATTTTTCCAAAGACCTGTAATTGTTATGTGTTCTCAGCCTGGTGCTTACAATCAGACACACTGGATCATTTTCATAAAGTTTTGTTGGTTTTTGTTGTTTTTTTTTTTTTAAATTCACTAGCGCCCATCCATTCAAGCGTGGTTTTGTTTCTGGAAACAAAAGCTTTTAAGTCACTCATATTAGTTATATTTTAATATACTGTTTTAAGTTAAGTTGTTAACTTTTGAGTTCACTCCATCACATTTTCTTACTGCTGTTTCATGCTCTGACTTTTCCTTTGACCTTTTCCATTTTGTCACACATCCACCAGTCACTCTTGTGAAATGGTCACGGCAATGGCCAGAGACTTCATACATGTCCACAGGACACAGCACAGAAGAGACTCTGTCCAGACTTGCATTTTGTAAAAATCTTCTCTCTGTTAAAACTAGGTTAAGGTATTGTGAAGGGAAAGGGACGCAAGTCAAGAGCAGGTTCCCAGCTCTCACACTGAAATGAAGTATGCATAAATCCATGACACACACTCGTACCTGAGAACAACAGATTTGACCTGCTACAGTAGGTACCATAACATGTTTTATTCAGATATCAAATACATGTAGACATCTACACAAATCCCAGTTCTAGCCCAAGAAGATAATTCTAACTTGTAACTCCAGACTCCAGCTAGTGTGGAAATGAAATCACTGATTTTCTATAAATATTCTAATATGGTTAAATGCACAGTGATGTGTTAGGAACAAGGCAGGCAGCCCACACCTGTGGAATGATAGACCGTGCCCAGAGGAGCACCAAAGATCAAAGACTGCTCTAGCCAACAAGTCAGCATGACCAACAAGCACAAACCAGAAAGACCAAACTGGACTTGGTATGCAAACTAACAGTCAGATCGACAGACAAGGCTTTGCCATCTCTCAGGGGTACCTATGCCAAGCAGCTTACCTGAATTAGGACTTTCCTACCATTGCTTCTGAGTTTGAGATTTTCCCAATTAAACTATCCATTCTGTAGGTGTGGCTTCACATCTTTTTTTTTTCTTTTGCATTTGATTCCATTTTTTACCACAAATTAAAATATCAACACTAGACTGGGACAATATTTCAATACCAAGTTCACCAAAAATATTGGTTTTAGCTGCAGAAGTATAGGTCTTAAATTTCCTAAATTTGCATCTGTAACACCATCCAGAGCATGACTTCTTAAGTTCATGCACAAAGCAGTCACATTCCCAGAGCAATTTTATGCTCAGTTAATATATGCAGTGCTATACTAAGCCCAGTTAATCAACACTATCTATTCCGAAAGCAGCAAAAAAAAATTCTGTATGTCTATCACACTCCATCAGCTTTCCCCACCCACTTTAAGCAATCAGTTTCAAAGACTTCCTGACTAAATTTACATAAAATACGTCCTCCCCTTGTACACCTTGTTAATGCGTTAGATGATAATAATCTTGGAGATCACCAGCAGCAGACAGGTATCAGAGATGACACTACGCCTTGAGCACCCAGTCCCAGGAATTTATAAGGGCAGCAATTTCCTGGATCACCTTGGCACCTTCAATAAATTTACATGCCTGTGGAGTGAAAATGCTCTTTGCTGTCAGAGATCCTCTGGGTCTGTTTGCAAACAGATCTGTCTGGGTCTCTCTGCAAACAGAGAGAAGGCTATGGATGCAGATAACCTCTGCTTTGAATAGGCGGATGAGAAAAGAACGGCTATCAATGGACATAAAGCTGCAGTTGAAAGGCCAGCAAGCCTCACTGGAAAACCGCTGGAAAACTTCAGTCATTTGCAACAGGAGAAGCAGGTGGAACAATCTGTCTGGATAAGATTTGAGGGGCAGGCTTCTTGTGCCCCAAATGTTTGGTTAATAGCTTTTTTTTAGCCAGGACTTCAGCTGGCATAACTGCATAAGCTAGCTCAGTTCTAGAGTGATGTCTTAAGCAGGTGGTGATGTATTTTGTTAACGACTTGGTTTTACAAACCTTCCTCATACAGATCTGTTCAAGAGTGTTGGAAGGGGAACAGCGTATTCAGGAGACTTAGAAGATTAAGCCCAAAGTACTAGGACACAACAGTTCTGTTGGCAATAAGCTACTGCAAACAGTTGCATAAGCTGAAGAAAAGCAAGAGGAATAGTTCCAAGTGTCTGCTTTTAGCATTATATTTACAGCTTTTCCCTGACTGTGCATATATTAAGCAGATTGCAGACTTGTAGTGAGTGGAGGGAACAATCTGGCTATTTATAAAGCAGTTAACCTTTAGGAATGACCTTTGTTTTAACATGAAGCTGGTCTGCTTCACGTTCAGAGTACCAGCATTTTCATCATTTGGAAAATGAGAAAATATTCCATAACTTTCTGTGAAAATAACCATAAAGAGGATTTCAGCCTTGCAGTCTGAAAGATCTTGGCTGATACAGAGTGTACGAAGATGGAGTCAATGCAATCCTGAGGCTGAGATGAGGCACAGACAGTGGCAGAGGGAAGAGACTCCAGAGCACATGCCAGGATGGGGGAGGAAAACATGTTTAAAAAATGTTTTTCTGACATGACGGCTTTTTCACTGTGGAGTGCTTCCCATTGACTTTCTTCTAATCAGAACAAACATACCACACCTACCTTTGGTCAGAAGTTACTTGCCAGTATCAGCTAACAGCTGGACTCCTCGGCCATACATTTATCTAGTATAAAGCAGGGACCAAAACAGTAGAAACAATGGTTGGCATGACACTATTTTTCCGACCTTACTTCAGTGTTTTCTTGTTTCCAGGGCAACTCACAAAACTCATGTAAGAAAATCCCTGTCATAATTGAAAAAATAGATTTTTATTTTTAGATTTGGTTAACCTATCCATTAAGAAAAGGAAATGAAATCAAATGAAATCGGGAGCTGCAGTAACACTGCCTTAGGATAAACACAATGTTGTCACTGACTACATCTGTGGAAACTATTAACTGAAAGTACAAGACACTGTTGTTTAGGGAGGTCCTGGATGGTTTACTCAGGTTACATTGTATCTTAGGAAGTTATTTCATAAAAAAATTTCAAACATATTGTGACTACTGTACCTTCATTATGCCTTCTTTGATTTTCTTGGGTGATTCAAAATTAAGTTTCTGATAAAAGACCATGGGAGCCAAACCTTCCCTTCCATTCACCTTCAAAGACACAAAACAGTGATTCAAGCTTTGGTTTTCTCCAGAGAGAACATATGATAGTCTCAAATTGCATACTAATACCATGAATTATTCAAAATCACAGCAGGTAACAACAAACATTTTGTTAAGCATAATGATACAGCTTAAACATGAAAAACCATAGAAGGAGTATAATAAACAACTAGAAAAGCAGAGTTCAATGAAATAAGTCCAATGTTGCTTATGTACTTCATTGGTGGATGGTTCATGGCACCAGACCTAGGCTTAAGCAGTGCAGAACTGTTCTAGCCCCAAGAGACACAAAGCTTCAGATACACCCTCTTGCTTGATGGAAGGACAAACCCAGAGGTCTGTAAGGAGACCAACTTTACCACAGCAAACAGGAGACAGACAAGAGACAAGTCTCTGTATTCTTCCAGTTTGCTTGTTCTCATTGGGAATATTTGGAGAGGAATTCAAGACAGGCCATACTCCTCTCCCTCCAGCACATTTATCCACTACAATCATGCCCCAAATAACTAGGATTCAGTATATTATACCCTATCATCATCAATAATTCCAGCCCTGTTTTCTAAATGTGAAAAATGAGGCCTGGAGTTTAAGAAACATGCCCTCTGTCGTTCAGCAAAGCACAAGGGATACTTCATGGGACTAATTAGTACCTCTTCTGCACTACTGTCTGACTCAGCACAATGTAGGGTATGCTGTAATGATGTATCCGGAACAAAAGAGAGACATTAATTCCAACACAGCAACATAGATTATTGGAAGTGAGACCTAATATTTTCATGGTTTGAATTGTTCACATAATAACTGCACAGAGGAGGTTATTCAGAAAAATAAAAGGAAAAGTTACATATTTCCAGGAAACTGGAGCAAAGATCAGTCATTCAGAAAAATACAGATCCCTCGTTTCTCTATCTTATGAAACATATCACAAAAAAAATATTATTTTAGAAGTCTAAGAAAAGTCATGGCACATGTCTCCTCAGAAAAGCTTTACGCTGTTTATGAGGTGAAAATACAACTCAAGAAAGAAGAAAAATGAAAATATAAATACCTGCTGCAGTGCTCTTTAATGTTAACAGATGACCTTCTCTTTTGACTGAAGGCCTCAGGTTGGAGATAACACATCTAACGTATTGCCAGCTATACCTCATTCATTTTCAATTTACATTTTGTATCTCCCCAGGTAATCATTATTTAGCGATACAGAAAAGACAATTCAAATCTTCCTAACACCCAGAAGTCATATTATTCTAAGTGAAATGAATTAAGGGATGCTGGCAAGCTCAAAGGGAAAAATAAGACCTTCACTGAAAGCATGAACTAATTTTTAAATAAAATGGTTCATTCACTCTTATTTTCTTCCACCCTTCCTCACTCCTTTAAGAATAGATCTTCATGTGATGCCTTCAGAATATTGATCAACAGCACTGAGATGTAACTACTTCAACTGGTGTGCTCCTCCAATGGGGAGCAGCTTCACCAACCACAGCCTCTTCTATGGTATACATCTGTGTGCAGGCAGTTATGAGGAAGAGAATGACTGTGCTTTCTCCCCATTCAGACCCCAAGCCATCATTTAACTTGCAGTACCAGACGTCTAAGACAAAGGTCAGCTCTCCAAGTCATTATAGCCAAAAAAGCTGGAAGGAGATTGTAACAGCTAATTACCCAGACATTATGTATCCTATACTTTCGCTTGAACATACAGAGCTGCAGAGGATTATGTGGCTGACTGCCCTGCAAATTCCATAGCCGTGAGTGTGAGAAAGGCCATCAAGCTCATAAATAATGACATCAGACAACTTCCAGGTACACTCACTTCATTAGCATTTTTTATGGCGGCATTACATTTCCTTTCTTTGCTTCAAAATACATAAACTACTGTCTTTCATAGAAGCAAAAGAAAATACACACATTCATAGGGTCATAGAATGGTTTGGGTTGAAAGGGACCTTAAAGAGCACCTTGTTCCAACCTCCCTGCCATGGGCAGGGACACCTGCCCCTAGACCTGGTTGCTCAAGGCCCCATCTAACCTGGCCTTGAACACCTCCAAGGATGGAGCATCCACAGCTTCTCTGGGCAACCTGTTCCAGTGTCTTACCACCCTCACAGTAAAGAATGTCTTCCTGATATCTAATGTAAATCTAAAACTCTTTCAGTTTAAAACTGTTACCCCTCATCCTATCACTCCATTCCCTCATAAGATCCCTCCCCATCTTTCCTGTAGGCCCCCTTTAAGTACTGAAAGGCCACTATAAGGTCTCCCCAGAGCCTCGCCTCCTCTCCTCTCCTCCTTTCCCTTGGCTGAACAACCCCAACTCTCTCAGTCTGTCCTCATCAGAGAGTTGCTCCAGCCCTCTTCTGGACCCTCCTCAACACATCTGGTTCCTTATGTTGGGAGCCTTAGATCTGGACACAGTACTCTGAACTTCCTCCATCATTGCCCAAGGGATCTTAACCACAGAGTTGGGCATTCAGTTACCCACCTGATTTTGGTGCCCAGCTGCCCTGGGTGTATGGGCCTTGCCTACACTCATCACTATGGTCTAAACCTTGAAATGTGCTCAGCAGTGCTCTGCCTGTGGCTATCTTTTCATAAGACTAATACACACAAGAGACTCCCCTATATTCAATATATCTACCTCACCTCTGACAGGAAGAAGGATAATGTGAATACTTCCCTGATCCTGCAAATCCTTAGTTACACAAGGAACAAGCAATAAGAATAAGAGCTTTTCAGGAGTAGAACCTATTCTACCAGCAGAGACTACAGATCAGTGAGAATCAGTAGGGCAATTTTTATTTCACTGGATCTAATGTTACTCAATCCACTCAAGTAATGACCTCCTTGAGATGCCTAGGTTGGTGTTAGATGCAAAGGTTAATTGCTTTATCTCTCTCCCATCTTCCTGACAGCAACAATGATTCTGAATTGAAACAAATACCAGTGTGACCAAATTTCAAATACCCAACCTTCCCACCCATAAGGGAGAAGCACCTTTTCTTTAAAGTTCTCTTCTATCTAATTACATAAAAAATAGAATAGAATATTCTAATTTACTAAATTACTTCTATCAAGGATTCAAAACCAGCAACAGGCTGTCTCATTAGCTGCTCTGCAGCTGTGTGAAACAATATAACCACCAGCTAATGCAAAAGCCATCTCTAGCCCATGAGCCGGAGGAGAGAATGAGTAAAAGTTTGTGTCTGGCAGTTGTATGCTGTATCTTCTGCCCCTTCCCTCTGCTCCAGAGGAGAGTTTATTTCACAGCCAAACTTTTTAGTTGGCTCTTGAGCACAAACAAAACCACCTTTGTGCTGGGAAGGAGGAGAGGAAAGCAATATGAATGGAATTGCTGATGCAGAATCTTTCTTTCCCTTTTTCCCCCTGCAGAAAGCTGCCAGGAGAGCAGCAGCCTCTCGCAGGGAGTGGGCTGACAGTCTCAACAAAGCAAGTCACAAAACTGATCTGGCTTTTCAGGGCCAGACAAAAAGGAAAATTTCTGAGACCCTTCTAAAGCAATGAGAGGTTTCCTTTGTAGGACTGAAGGCTGAAGGAAGGTTCACAAGAGACTACAACTTTAACTCTTTCTTTTATTTTACTGGTTTAGGCTTGAGTGCTAGTTCACAGGCTTAGCCAGCAACTTCAATTGGTAGCACAGTTGAGCTGTGGCTACAGAAGTATTTTTAGGCTTGGTTTCCAATGGAAACAGAGCATTCATCACTGCTGTGCCTCTCTGTACCTGCATCCCTGCACTACTTTTGAACCCAATGATTGTATATAACTAAACCCAAATTAGCAAAAAAACCCCTCACACTTCCTACAACTTTCCAAAAACTCAGAGGCCTGGTAAAAGAAAGCAACTCCCACAATAAGCTTCCTCACTATAGAAAAAATGACACAAGTTAGGATGTTTAACCCCTGTAGAGTTCACATAGGTCCTCTGCATACCCAAATACTGCAAATCTTCAGCTGGGGCCCAAGCCCCTGGGGTAACTGTCAGAAATATTAAACTCAGGAGCAAATCTAATTCAGAAATCTGCTGCTTCTTCCCACTTACAACTTCTCATTCCTTTATCATTAGGACAGGTCCCCATGACAGACCAGGACTAGAATTTAACGACACCTGTCTGCTGTGTACTCTCATCTTTTCTACCATAAGATGAAGTGCCTAGTTCCCACTAGCACTGTGCTGCATGCTCCAACGACTGTATTTAACAGTGTGGACTTACCTCAGCTTCACAGAAACCACCTTTTCTTGGTTTTCAAAATATCCAAATGGTGCCTGCTTCCTTGGGTGCAGCCGTGGGATCCTTACTGGGCTGTCTTTTGGCAGTGTGACGGCAGACTGCAACAGATGAAGATCACACATGCCATGATGCATGGTCTGTCCCAGTGAACAGCACCTCTGTAGTTACCAACCTGTTCCACTGTCGGGCTTTAACCCCAGCTGAAAAGGTTTCGAGTGCCAGCCTTTCTCATACTCCACAAGTCAAGGGCCTAATCCCCGCGGGACCAAGTGCTCATTCAATGGGCCTCAGCGTTACATCAATCAGGGTGCAGGCTGCAAGCACCCCTCTATTTTATTTATCTAGATAGCCAGATCCTTCGCTGTCTTTACATTGGTAATGCAAGGTTACTATAGCAACCTCTGTGAGACCCGCATAATCAAGATAGCAGAGAAGAGCTGATAGCAGAATTAATGTATTTATAGCCCTGAATAGGAAAATCTAAAGATTAAAGATTAATGGTCTATAAAATTCATATATACTCTACTCATGATGTTACATTTATTCCATTTAATCTCCTTTTCAAAATACAGTTATCTTTAAATGCTAAAGCAGAGTATGTGATATTAAGACAACAGTATTTAAACTTGCTGTTTATTTTCTATTTCCAGTTTAGCACAAAATTAAACTACTTTATAAAGTCCAAAGACTAATGTACATTTTACAGTACGGTTGATCAAGTTAATAGCACCTTGTAGAAGCTAAAGTTCTTAACCAGATTTGCAGATTATATACATTTCAACAATATTTAAAATGAGGAAATTCAGAACTAGAAAGCCAGCTTATGGAATATTAAGCACGGGGATCGTATTTTCCTTCAATTTCCTTTTTGTTTTCCTGTACTCAACTGGTCTTTTTAAGAAGTCATTAAATTTCATTCAGCTAGAGCCTTGCACGCTAGCAGTCTACTCGTTCATAACACATCAACATAATATAGAAAAGCTTGTTTGACTGTTCTTCAGCAGACAAAATAACAGACACTGCTCCTGAATCCAGAGCTGAATGAAAGTTGCTCATGCAACCAGGATAATGACATGAAGATGTACGTGGAGGGAGATACTGGGGAAGCGAAGTATTCCCTTTCCTTTTCTTTTGCTGGAGTGTCATTGAAACAAAGGTTCAGCTACTGTAAGAATGTCAGGCAGCAAGCATAGTTTTGGTCTGCGTTTCCTTCATTACTACTACACAAACTGCCTGAGTGGGCACACATGATCTTGGATCAGAAAGGCATGGGTAGCTTTATCTGGCTTTTAACTGCTTCAGGTCCAGGACATGCAAGAAATTCTCATTCTGAGTAACCATCCAAGCAAAACAGACACCACAGTGGGCCTTCAAGTGAGACTTAAGTAGCATATAAGTCATATGGTGACAAAATTCTGTCTCCACGAGACAGTAAATAAATGTTCATTGTTCTCTCTCAGGCAAGTTCTTTTTTTATTTTTATTTTTTTATATATTTCATGCTAATATAATTCTTCTCTGAGCCAACTCCTTCTCCCAAAGGCAGCAGGATTACTTTTCTATTTTCAGGAAGGAGGGAAATTGAGCTTCAAGATGCAGTGCCCCAAAGCCATACACCATAAAAAACCCCCACAAATATCTGTGGAGGAACTGACAGGGATGAACTAAATCCACTGTAAGAATCTTCTATCACTGCAGTCTTGACACAAAATGCAGAAGCTTTTTTGCCCTTGGAGTCTCATAATGCAGACAGCGGCTTAAGGGATTCTCGGACTGAACAGCTTTATCATCAGATGGGCAGTTGGATTTTGGGGGTTTGGGTTGGTTGGTTATTTGGTTGGGTTTTTTAGCTTTGATTTCTTACTGTGAGTGATTTAGCTAGAAAAGAAAGGCCTTTCGTATCTTTAGCATTTGGCTTTTTTTTTGCTCTTTGCTTCTGTTGCAATCTGTTGCAATTTGTTTTTGTTAGTCCACAGCCATTTTCCTGCAAAACCACTAATTTCAAAGATATTCAGTTAAGACCATGGAGGGCAGAAACTGGTTAAATTGGGTCCATCCAACTTCTTTTCCAGTATTGATAGAGTTCTACTTAATTCCATTCAACTTGCATAATTGACACCAACCCAAAAACCATCACACTGTGTGTCTAACTTCACACTTGTAACATTTAGACTTATTTCTCTTTGATATTTTAAGGCTTTTGGCTAAGATTTTTAAAACTTGCCTTCCTTAGCCTGCTAGCTATATTTAAATGGCCTGTTTCTTAAAAAGTGCTGGGTATGTCACACTGTCACAGAGGTCTGAACGGTGCTTAGCTTTTCTAGATTGCGGTCTCACGTCATGAGTTAATCTTCAGAAAGTCTTAGACTGCACTTTTTGCAACACTCGTCTCAACCACCCAGAAAAACTCTTCCTATTCTGGCATAACAGAAAGATGAGAAGAGGGGTTTTTTTCAGCCCATCACCATTGTGTTCCCTTGTGCCTTTGAAAATGAACATTACATCTCTCCAGCTAATATCACCATACATCAGTTCTCATCACCTCTTTGCACCCTCCTGTGTTCTAAGCCTTTTACTTTAATTGACTTAAGAAAAGGTTTCATTAGAGAGGACAGCATGCTGCCTAGCAATTAAAATATATCAACATCATTTCTGCAACCCTCCTTTGAATCCTAGCCCATCCCTCTCATCTTTTGCAGAAAAGGGTCAAATAGTCTCTAAAAAAAAAGCAAAGACAGGGAAAGATATCCACAGATATATCAAAGTGTTGCCTAAAACTTTCATAGATCTTCTTTGTATTAAAAGTTTCAGTCACTTTTGTTGATAAAACTAGCCTAAAATATCTTATATAAAATACCTGTCTAAAAACACACCTAGTAAAAGCCCCTAATGGTGCACGGACTGGATTTTTTTTTTCCATCTCACCAGAATTTGCATCGAGAAATTGCAATGCTGACACTGTCTGCATTTTAAGGGTGACTTTGTAGGTCACTCTTGAGTCTAACCTAGTGTCTGAAGCACAGGAAAGTTGGGTTCCTCTTCTTTTTCCTCCCCAGACTTCTTGGGAAATGGTGGAGAAGTCACTCAGCCTCTCTGTGTCTTAATTGCCTCCTTGTAAAAACAAGGATGTAAGAAATACTCCAGTGTTTAAACACCTGATTAACCCCTCATTTTACCTATACCTTTACTTATGTATCTTTTGCTATTGAAGTTCATTAAATTTCTTTATATGCTTAAACATACACTTAAGTGTATGTTGATATGGCACTGCAGTGTACATAGAGTATTCCCATCTCTATGGTGATATTAAAAACATTTTAAACTAAATAAGAATGTATTTTAAGATCATGAACCAAGCCAATATTTTCTTTCTTAAATCCTGGGCGATCATGTCCGTGCTGCCTTTGTTAAAGGATCGATGTGGTATTTGCCTGCATGTGTTCAAATTGAAGCCATTAATCTCTCCTGTTTGTCACCTCCAGATTAAAGTGGTTTTGCAACCAGAGATAGTATAGCATGCTCCTGATGTTGAAACAAAGCCGTCTCTCAGGAGGCTCTATTTATGTGTAAAGGATAAAATTTATATATTTTATGAAAGCATCATAAGCAAGAAGGGAATTCTTTGTTTATTCAAGCTTTGATCCTGACTAACTGAAGTGAACTATATTTTACTATTGACTTTAACGGGAGCTATTTTATTGCAACTAAAAACATGAAAGTAAGTAATTAATACACTATTAACAGTAAATAACCATTTTCTCCCAGGTACAGCTTTTTCAAGATCGTATGATTATGAGACCAGAGACCATATGTTTGCAACTGTCTGAAAAGTACCTGGTTCCAAAATTTTTTGTTTTGTTTTTTTTTAGCAAATACCTGTTTTTAAAGGGATTTCCTGGTTTGCAAAACACACTTAGGAGCAAGGAAAAGAATTTATTTAGACAATTTTTTAATACTTTCATAGAATCATAGAATCATCTAGGTTGGAAGGGACCTTAAAGATCATCTAGTCCAACCATCAACCTAACTCTGACAAAAAAAAAAAAAAAAAAGAAATAAAATTCAGTAAACCATATTCCTAAGGACCATGTCAACCCATCTTTTGAACACCTCCAGGGATGGTGCCTCAACCATTTCCCTGGACAGCCTATTCCAATGCTTGGTAACCCTTTCTGTGAAGAAATGTTTCCTAATATCTAATCTTACCCCCCCCCCCAGCGCAACTCGAGGCCATTACCCCTTGTCCTGTCTCCTGTGACTTGGGAGACAAGACCAACCCCCGTCTCTCTACACCCCCCTTCAGGTAGTTATAGAGTACAATAAGGTCTCCCCTCAGCCTCCTCTTCTTCAGACTGAACACCCCCAGCTCCCTCAGCCTCTCCTCATAAGATTTACTCTCCAGACCCCTCACCAGCTTCGTTGCCCTTCTCTGGACCCGCTCCAGCACCTCAATGTCTTTTTTGTGGTAAGGGACCCAAAACCGGACACAGTACTTGAGGTGAGGCCTCACCAGTGCCGAGTACAGGGGGACGATCACCTCTCGGGTCCTACTCACCACACTGTTCCTGATACAGGCCAGGATGCTGTTGGCCTTATTGGCCACCTGGGCACACTGCTGGCTCCTTCCCTAGTCGGCTCCCTCACCAGCTGTGTCAGGAAGCTATCCCCGACACACTCCAGGAACCTCCTAGACTGTTCCCTCTCAGCTGTATTGTGTTCCCAACTGACATCTGGAAGGTTGAAGTCTCCAACTAGGACAAGGCCAAGCGATCTCAAGACCTCTGCCAGCTGCTTATAGAACATTTCGTCTGCCTCTACATCCTGGTTGGGTGGTCTGTAGCAGACTCCCACCACAATATTGGCCTTGCTGGCCCTCCCCCTGCAGTGCACTGAAAAGAAGTTTGTTGTCATGGAGCCTGACCTACTGAGATGTTTGAAGGTACTTTTAGTGATTTACAAAACCATCTAAAACTCACTTAAAATAACATTAAATTCTCATTAATATTTTTTGCTTTGTCTAACTTAACAAGTAATAAAGTACAATAGAAGCAGATCGAGCAAAAAGCAGAAAGGACCCGATTTCCATTCCATACAAGTTTTGGGGGGGTGATTTTGGGATATCTTTAGTATTGTCTGATGGACTGAAAGCCAGCAGCAGCTGGAGAGCATTTTCCAGTTTAGATTCACTTAGAAGAAAGCCATTTTGCCTGCTCCACTGTGTTATATATAGCGCAGCAAGGAGAGCATAAACTGGAAAATTCATTTCAAAAGTGCAAACTAAACAGTCAGGCCAACACATCCAATCTGAATGCAAATTAGGCATTTACAACATGTAGAGACTTGTATACACTACACCAATTAGCCATCTATCTATATATTTTCATAAATTTGGCACTGCAGATGTTATTCCTCACATTAGTCCTTCTGAAAATCAGTGAGGTCCAGTTTGGGAAAAAGTGAATCACTAGTATATGATGCACTGCATAAGTGGTGCTACATAAATTAATATACAACTTAAGGAGACAACTTCACAAAAGAAAGTTATGTTTCCATTTGAAAAATATTCCATAATATAATATTCCATAACAAAACCTATGTTGTTACAATTAACGTAAGTACATATTTCTTAGCTAAAATTTAAATATCAATTTCTACCTCTTGGTGAGCATAGAGCTGAAGAAAGCTGACAGACTGTCCCATGCAGCCCGAAAGAAGTGTTACTTCACTTCTTGCATTTTTCTCTCATTCCTCACTCTGTATCTTTCCCCAGATGAACTCACTAAACAACAGCAATAAGGATTGGGACAAAGGTGATCAAAAGCATGTCCAGCTGGGGACAGTGTGCAGGACTTTAGTTCTCTACTCTGGAGATGCCCTCTACAACCCTACTTAACATGAATGTGCTGGATTAATTTTTCCCCATTACAATATGAGCCAACCATTTCTAATAAAAACTATGTAATAAAAAAGTATTGCTCATCAGCACTCACAGACTTTTTGCTTTTACCCAAGACAACTAGTTTTCTTCATCATTAGGTTTCTATTAGTTCCCCCATTACAGTCTATTGTGGTATTTGCCAAGACAGTTGCCAGTTTTATCTGGCATAGGTCAAATGATATCTATGTTAAAAAAAAAAAAAGGATCTTAAGATATATTAAAGAATTAAAAAAAAAAATTAAGTCTCCATCTATTGAATAAGCCATTCAGTATAATCAGAGACTTTAAAGATCTTGTGTGAAGTGTTTCAATTAAAGTTTTACAAGTATTAATTAAAAATAAAATTTAACCTAACAAACATGCAGAAACTATTGTACAGAAATAAAAAGCCAAGAATCACTGCATTCTCATTTTGGTGGGTAAAACTATCATGCCTTGACTAGCATACAGCATAAACAAGGAAGATATCCCTCTCTTATTTCTCTGGATTAAGATTATCTCCTTTTATTTTTGTCAGATTTATCACTAAGATTAAGTTGCCTGCAATATGTGAAATTAATAATTTACCCATTTTTATTTCAAAAGTAAAAATAAAAATTAAAAAATCCAAAAGCAAACAAGACTGTTTTTCAAATGAGAAAATTTGTGTTGCATTTTTAATTCAGCAGGATGCCTGATTTAATTTCTGTGGCAACGTACAGCACAACCTGTGCCCTCCCCTGGACATGTACTATGCAGGGACACTTAACATGGGAGGCATGTCCAGGCATAATAAATTAGAGAATCTCCTCTCTGGAGACAGATCAGCAAGAAGGGGGCATTACAAAGCATGTTCACGTCTGAACATTAGTCACTCTGGCCTGGGTAAAAAATAAAAAATATCACCTTTAGACCTAAATACCTATACATACATGAAAGTTACAATATAATATACATTCTTTTAAAGGTACCTTCCATAGCTCATAGCTGAAGGGCTGGCTTGGTGGCTTTCCAAAAGCACTACAGAGCATTTAAAAAACCAAATCAATAAAAACATTTAAACAACTATCATTACTTACTGATGTCAGCCTGTGCACGCAGGGGCATGTAACAGGAGGCATTTATAATTCCATTTGCGTCCTAGGGTGTGTATAACGCAGAATCCCCCGAGTCAGGGGGACTTCTCTGGGTAGCCAGTGCTATGAAACGTTCGCCCAGCAAAACTTAAACTCAGATGTCACATCTAACAGACCAAGCATTCTTGGTGAGAAAATCTGATCTTCTCACTCTTTTCCTTCAGGTGCTGCAGGAACCTGACTTTTAAAGACTTTTGGAATACCATGGAAGGACCTAATATAAATCTCTTTGCCAGAGACACTCTCTACCTAGTCAGTATTTTTCTCCACTCTTCACCAAGACACGTCTGCCTCTTACTTTCTTCAGTAAAGTGAAATCATAACTTTCTTAACAAAGCTTCAGAGATTTCTTGAAACTTTGAACTGCCTGTATTTCTAACCCACACATCTTTACATACTAATTTTATTAAATTCTCACAGCAAATTTTGCCATAGCTGACTACTCCTTTATTGTGCCCTTACTAACAGTTTTTCCATATTACAGTGAATAAAACCTGGTCCTAATCAGGTGATCTGAGGTTGCTCTTTATCTCCCTGCTCTGGTAATCTCTTGATTAATCTGTATCAAATCCAAATATCTGTGTTAACCGAGGCAGGAGGTTTGATTCTTAGAACTGAAATCAAACACCCTCAGCTCTCACTTTCCTTACAATTAATCCTAGCTCCAACTCCATCTGCTGTCACTTGGAACTTGTATTTAATGAGACACTGTAACTCTGTTCACCCAGATACATGATATCTAGTCAGGAATCACAAACAGATGCTTCAGTTAAAAAAAAAAAAAAAAAAAAAAAAAAAGGTAGCACAAAACCATTTTGTGGATTTCTGTTGAATTACCTCAATGTACTACTGCTCCGTTCCAGGTTCTTTGGCATAAAAGGGTCTCCTTATTAGAACATGCATATATTTAAAGTAAAAACACTTTTGCAACAGGCAATAGCATGGATTCACATAGAGATGCTCTGAGGATAAATATCATTAACTTTCACATGTAGAATACAACTGCTACCTTACAAGAGCTGGCAACCTTCTGCTGCATTTCAGAGCAAGACTGAACTTCAAACCACGGCACTTCTCTCCTACAAATGCACTGGACACTTGTCTTCTCGGGAACCAAGCCAGAAACACCACCAGTTTGAACACTGATTTGAAATGTGCATAGAGAACATGAGTTTTCCAAGACAGTCTGGAAAGAGAGAAAAATATTAATTGCAAAATGAATTAGTTTCCTACAGACCTGCTAGCAATACTACTCACTAGGCAACATTTTCTGATGTAGACCAAACTAGTAAATGAGTGCTAATCCTTTGACTCGAAAAGAGTTTTACCTGATGGCAGCAGCAGAGTTCACAGTACTCTGTGTGCTACGTAACATGGGGTACATGAAACGAGATACAGAGGAGAAATAGCACTGAGTTTTATTTTATTCTGGAAGACTTAAGTTACATTATAGCGTCACATCACTTTTGATCAATGCAGGTCTTAAATCCTTGCCATTTAAAGTCTTTATTCTCTACTTGTCAATCCTTAGAAATATGTAAAATATCTTTTTGGCAAAGTACTTCATGGCTTCTGTGCTCTAGGTTTTGGCATCTGGACTCCTGCTGTAAAGAGCTCACAAAGTATCATAAAATTGTTTAAAAATTACATTAGTTTTTCCATGCTAAAAATATTATGGCTTCAAGTCTATCATCTCAATCTTTTAGGGAACTAAAAGTGTTAAATCACACTGAAAAAATTCTCCCTTTCCTGTGGGAGAGAATACAATAATATCCTGGACTTTAACAATTATCCTTGACATAAAAATGCTTGTATTTAATGGCCCTTGAGAGAATCTTTCCCCCTTCATAGGACCCCCAAAGGACTAATCTGTATCTGTGAGAATTTCACAAGAAATGGAAAAAAAATACCTTGCCTGTTGTTTTTTTAATGGCAGCTCCCAGGTCTGTGGCATGGAGTGCTGGAAGAACCCCCTGGAGCAGAGATCAGGTGGAGGGGCCAAAGGGGCAAGATAAACTAATTTATCATATGGCCATATGGTTTATGGCATTTCTGGATTCTTGAATTCATTTTGGATGACAGTCAGGGTGAACTTCTCTAAGCTCAGAGAAATAAACCTAATCTCAGTGTACTTACAGTAATAAATGCAAATGATGCCATTAAAGAACTACATCTTTGCTACTAAAGAACTACCATAGCAGAATCAGAAGCTGCCTTCAGAGCCAACAAGAAGCATGGAGAAGGCTAACCTGAAGTAATGGTACCAAGAACAAACTTAGCCTCACCCCACTGCTTACAATGACTAACTTGATGTCAGCTAGGGGCTCAGTGGGGGAAGAACCACAAATCCCAGGAGAAACTAACGTGTGTCTGAGAAGGCACATCACATATTGTGTGCCAGTAAAGCCCCTGAGCAACCAACAGGCTAAGAGACACTGCTGAGTCCCCAGGAGAGTTTCAGAAAAACTGCCAGGAAAATATATGTGCAATACCACGTACTATTAGCTTGTGACGCTTTTTTTTTCCAGAACACAGCATTTAGTGTTTATTCTCTTACATCACTTCTAAAAAGTGAAGAAAGCATGAGAGCATTAGAGGTATTCAGTGAGCAGCACACCCATCTCTACCAAATTATGCAGTTCAGTGCGTGCTCCACATAAAATATTGATAGAATAAATAATGTCTTTCAACAAAGACTTGGGTTGCCTTGCTACTTGCTGAACTCACAGCAGACTTACACAATTCCTCCTCTGGGTATAACCATGGCAGAAAACAAAAATAGGTAAAAAGTTGATGTGAAAAGCACATTTAAAGGATTTAATATAGGATAGATATTTACCTTTAGTGGTCATGAAGTCCTAGGTGGATATTAAAGGGTGATTTATGTTTCATAGCATCTACTTTATCAAGATTTGATTAGATGGACTCAAATGACAAGTAGATGTTCTGTCAGACTTGGAGACAAGCAACATAAAAGCCTCTCTGACCCAGGACGGCCTTGATATTCACATGGTTAAATAGAAATTGTCCTATTAAAGATTTCTAACGTCTGGTTCCAATCCCATCTTCAGATTCGTGCCCACCAATGACTGCAAAAAGGCAACCAGAGGCAGTAATGTGTCTGCAAAAATTTAAAGCCCAGGCTAAATATATTTGGCCAAATCTTGTAGTCACTACTCTTCTTTCCCTCCTCCCCACGTGCATATTTAGGTAACTGGCTTGCTTAAGCATCTTTAAATAATCAAACACGTTTGGCATTCAGCCAATTCTCATGCTATTTTCAAGCAAAAGGTACATTTCCAGGCTTTCCTAGGAATCTGCCAGCTTGGTCCGCCTGTTCCCCATGTTACAGTAAGCCATAGGAATGTCTGTGGCGACCCAGCACTTCTTGCATAAATGAAGTGGCACACGTTCCTTCCAGCCCCTCTCTGCTGGGAGCTGTGCAGATACCTCCAAATTCTCCTTTAAGTCGGTGTCTACACCTTCAGTCCATTCAGTTCAGTCTGGGCCATTTGGATTCAATTTCAGCTTTGCATGGAAACTTAATCCTCAGGAAGCAATGGATTTTGAGGAGACTGCTTGAAGAATCAGCTCTTACTGTAATGCTGAGCAAGGGCTTCAGCCATGAAACTACAATTTCTGCTTGCAAAAAATTTTCCTGAGTACCACAGTATAAATGCTGACCAAAAAAACCAGACACAAACACACGGTAACCATGAGCAATAATAATTCTTCAAACACAAACAATTTAAGCATCCTTAAAGAGCTGTCTGTAAATGTGTGTGTATATGCAGAGATCTTTCTTATACTACAAATCACGGAAGTTATTGTAGTACGGAAACTGTTTTGAATAGAGAAAATGGGCCTACTATTGTCTTTAGTAAGGCAGGATCAAGCCCTTCTTAAGAAGACGGAAACAACATCCCTTGGAAAGTTCATGAGTCATTTCAGATAATACATGCATAAATCCAAATGACAGGACGACTAGAAGTACTGACATTGCACTCATTGGGATTATGTTTAGAGAACTGGAAAGGGCAGAAAAGACATATATTTAAAATTAATTATGCATAGGAAGATGTGGAAGAATTGCAAAGAGTACATAAGTTCGAATTACAGATAGTAGTGGCAGAACACTCTGTGTACCTTTAATATTGCATCTCTACCAAAGTAGTATTAAGAATAGAATGTACTAAATTTATCTCTTGATAATAGGACACAATTTCAATAGTTAATTGGAAAGAGATTTCAGTTTTCATAAGAAAAAAAGGGGGCAGGTGATGCTGGATCAGTCAGCACATATGTGCTGGTTAAAATGAACCCATACCTAGAGCCAGGTGAGCTGCAGCAAGCACTCTCTCCTGCCCAGCCAGCTGTCAGGAGCTACGAGAAATGGTTAACAGGACTGCAGGGGCTATGGAGGGAGTGAAAAGGGGAAGGGGCATAATAGGACTGCCCAGAGGAAACACTGAACTTACTGTGAAAGTGAGGAAACTCTCTCTGATTTGTGACTGGGGCAGATGGACCAGCAAGTAGAAAGAAGCAGTCAGACTCCCATAATGAACCAGACAGCATGTGTCCTCCATGAATAGTAATGCAAACACTTAGGTGATCAAAGCATGAAAGTACAGTCTACAAACTCTCATTTTTGTAGAAAAGTATCTCTTTCAAGCCTACACAAATTTTCAATAGCTCTATAAATATAAATATAAATTATTGTATCTATTGATGAATATAGGATTCCAGCATCTCCCACATAGTCATTCTAGCACCTTTCTCACAAACAAAATGTATTTAATACAAATAAATCAGTTTTCCATTAAAATTACATGTCAGCTTTTAATACATTTATTTGTATTGGGTAAAACATAATTTGTCAACTCTTCTTTCCTGACATAAGAAGATTCAGGGCTTAGCGCACTGCCCTTGCATTTAGACTAGACTTTGATACTCTGGTTTGCTGCAGACCATGCATGACCTTGGACTTAATCTCTCTGTACCTCAGTAAAAGATAAAGCTGCTGGATTTTAAAGGCATGGTGATCTTGATTTAAGAGTGTGGGGATCTTGAATGTGATCAAAGCAAGCATTACACAGTTCATGAGAGGCAGGTAAATAGTTGGTACGAATTGGATGACTCAGCAACAGTCTACAACCCAAGTCCTGTCTAAATCTAAGTCTTGGAACAGAATCAAAGAAGAGTGAGAAATCTAGCCTTCTAGTGCAAATAGGAAGTATAATTAAACTTGGTATTCCAGCTAAAAATATAATAACTATATTAAGTATAATTTTAAATAGTGGATTCTAAAACTGTTCTGATGACAAATTTCTACTTAGTTTGCTGGATTTTTTTTTTTTGGTAAGGCAACAGAATAGATTATATGTCAGTGATCATTGTGCAAAAAATGTCAGATCTGCGTTTGTCATCAGCAATGGTTATATTGATTATATTGAGTCTTTCAAGATCAATGTGCTGTATTTGAAAATTAACACTCAAAAAATTAGCATACAGGAGTTTCTCTATCTAAATGAACCTATACAAAAAAGTAGCATCAAAATTAAATAAAACTTAATGTCTTTTGAGATAAATTATTAAATGTTCATTTGTATTGAACCTACCTTGTATAAAAGTCATATTGCAAAATCCTCATTCACCATCTACAGGATGCTCGGAACCTCTGCCGAGCTGATCAGGCTGCCTCTCCCCACTGTTTAATAACCAAACCAACTGGCAAAGTCATCCCTGGAGAGAAAACAAAAAGCATACAGCAAGAATACTATTTTCATTAGCTTTTCAAATCATTGACATAGTGTAAATGCAGATGCTGGAGCTTTTATCTTTTTTAGTGAGCAAAGTCAATTTAACAGTGTCCCCAGTTCAGTACACCATTTCATCTGAGTTCTTACTCAGGTTTTGTCAATTGTTAACCCTCTGGCCAATGTAGCGTTCAAGTTACAGTGCAATTTCAGCATATGCTTTAAATGCTTTGGTTTAACAGGGACATATCTTTCTACTATCAAAGCTTCCTTACCAGTACTGTGAACTTCCCTATTAATCCTAGATTTTGGAGACTAGAAAAACACTAACAGTTACTCATCTCAGTCACTATCTTCTGCATTAACTAGGCACTCTAATAAAATTTTCATTAAAATGTTGGTTCACATGTGGTAGTAAAATTATTGTAATGACAGGGGACTTTTGTTTTCTTTTGTTTAACAGACAAAAGAGTGAACAAAAAGAAGCAGGTGTAGCAGTATAGCATGGAAAAACAGACAATATCTGAAAAAATAGCTGCTAAATTCTCAAGGGAGGAATGTCAGAAAAAACCAAGTACTTCAACCAGAAAAGGCTGACTGTCTTTCTTAATATTTAACAGCAGAATGAGTATTTGGGCATTTTCAGGTAGAAAAGTGTCTTAAAAACAAAAAGACTTTGGGTTTAAAAGTTCTCTCAGAACAGGTAGCAACTGAAAAATTGAGAGTAATCACGAAGTTGTAAATTGTGCTTTAAAGAACTGACAAGAAGAGACTCTCATCCTGTTTTCCCTATTCCCTTTGCCCCGATCTGTATTAACCTGAGATAGTAATTTTTGAAGCTGAGTCTTTCCAGAGTGCAAAATAGTCTGGAATTGTAGAGAGGAGACAGAGAGATGATAAATGTCAAATATTTCAAATAGAAGCACGTATCTGGAATACAAAAGAAATGGTACCTCCTTACTTTCAAACTTAGTCCACCTTCATGCTACCTGTAATTGCCAGGTTTATCTTACAAGCTCTGATAAGCTTGCAATATTAGTTGTACCTCCAAATGTTTTGGCAGTGCTCTGGAGTTGGGCCAGTGAGTATTTTCTCTAACTTAAAAGGAAAGAAAAAATAGCAATTGGCCATTTACACTAAAACCTGCAACTTTGAAGAAGCAAGGTGTTAAGACTTTTCAAAAATGTTTATTCTATATATGGCCTGAAAAGGCTTTGGAAATTTGAGTTCACGAGATCACAGTAAACATGGGTGCTGTTTGTTAGACAGATTCTTGTGCAAACCTTACTCTAGAGTGAAGACTGATTCTTGGGTAAAAGTACGTCTAAGTGGAGAGGGAAACTGGGAACAAGAGCCAGGGTGCATTAGTGAAAACATTGGTAACAGGTTCATAGCAAAGTGGTTCTTAACATGTAATTAAGTGGTGGACCTCCCTTCCATGGTATACTGCAAGTACAAAAAGTTTATATGGGTTTGAGAGAGGCTTGACAACCTAATAGAAGAAAAATCCATCAGGGTTCACTGAATGAACAGAAACCAGCTCTGCTTCAGAACGTCCTTGAGCAGCAAACGATGAAAGCCCTGGAGAGTCTCAGACTACCCTCTTGTCTTCCCCAAGAGCTGCTGGCTCATTTTTTTATGGATCACCCTTTTCCGTGCACAAGCATATTTCTATCCTTCTATCCACGAGCACCTTTTCATTCTCTAAGAATGAGAAACAACAGAACAATTTGGCTACAGGAGCACAGGAGGACTTAACCTTAACCTTGCAAGTGACTTTGTAAGTGACAATAAAGCCAACTTTCAGGAAACTATGCCTAACACAACTGCACCAAGAATTTGATTGCTGTAACTTAATTGCTGAAAGGATGCCCACAGCACAGCGCCAGCACGTCTGGGGGTACCACAGGGGCACAGCTTGCGCAGCCCCTGCGCTGGCTGCCGTGACTCTGCGGCAGCAAAGCCCCTTGTGCCAGCAGTAGCCGCTGTTGTCTCATAAGAAAAAGGTCTGAAAAAGGGCTTCAAGGAATAAAATAAATTCTTAATGACGCTGCCCGCTTTAATAACTCATTAAGGGCGGAGATATTAGCCAGAACCAACTGTCACGCACCACCAGGATTGAAAAAGCTGCTGATGGGTCTGGATAAAATCCTAAAGAGTACAAAGGGAGCTCTAAGAGCTCTGGCAAAGGAAAGAAAACTCAGCTGGCTGTTTAATTTGTGTTAGCAAACCAGATATTACTTCTGCCTCGTATAAAGCCACTTTCAGAGGAATAAAAAAAAGAGAAAATTCACAACTGCAACGGAAGGGACACAGCAGTAACAGACATCAGCGCTCTCCGTGGAAAATGAGGTATTGCATTTGTCACAGCTGAGCTTATATAAAGACTGTCAGCTGAAAACATATGTTGTCACGGGGTTTCCTCAAAAGCCAGGTGAGTAAACAAAATGAATGGGAATTCCTGCCTAGACAACATCTGTTTCTTCTTTTTGACCCATTCCTTCTCCCTTCCCCAAAAAGTCCTCCAGCACCTGGGCTCCGTGCAGCCGGGCACACGTGCTTCCCCAGCCCTCGGTACACAGCACGCTTTGCTGTCTCATTTTATCTACAGCATCTGAGTCAACCCGCCCGAAGAGATCTAATCCTGGCTGCGTGCTGTGGAGGGACAAAGGCCTCCAGCATGGTGAGACTGAATTTCACATAAAACATGAGTGCATTAACTGGCTCAGCCATGAGTTCTTAAAACTCTGGGGAATGGAAGGAGACTCCACACATCCTCCTTTTCCTCCTATTTTAAAGAATAGCCTAACGTATCGTATGACATTTGCTTCTTAAAATGCACCCATAAGAAATCTAATAAAAAATGTTTTTTTCTCCCTTCATAATCACTGTATGAGTAACACAGACATAAGGCAATCCAGAATATATCTGGTTTTACAGTGCTTTGCTCCTTCAACAAACTGAAAATGCGCCACAGAAACGCAAACTTGAAGACAAGCGATTACAATACTTACATTATTTGTTTCTGATACAGATCATTTAGCAGCATGAAAAGCCCTTCATCACTCGAAAAAGTTGTTTGTATCCTCACCACAAATTATAATGTTTCAGGCTTTAACTATGCTTTACTGAAGAATTAAATATGTGCTAAAGAATTACGAATATGTACAGATTTATAAAACATAATAATCAGAATTGAGAAACAGGGATTCAAGTTCAAATCTTTGTCTTGCCTGGCATGTGTTTTCCTTCTAATCCTCCCCCCTCAACACAACTTCATCTCTTTTTCCGGCAGCCTCTGCTTCTGCTGCTGGATGGATTCTTGTTTCCACCATTTCTTCCCTTACGTCTTTTTCCTCTCCCTCTTCACTTCTTTTAAAGTGACTATGAAAGAAACACTTTCAGCCAGGTTTAAGCTAGACTTAAATTCTTAGAAATTTCACTGTGGATTGTGGACTTAATGAATAATGAGACCCCATGCAACTAGAAACCTGACCAATACTCTTTTCCATCACCTCCTGTCACCGTGAGAGTTTAGGAGCACTCCCAGAGGAGACGGACAGCCAAGCTGGTCTGGAATTAAGGCTAAATCCTTTTTTCCCAGCCACAAGAAATCTCAAAGCTTCTCAGCAGAGAGATCTGGTTTCACTGTACCAGAAAACCTTGTGTTTAGGAAGGTGGCAGGTGGGGTCTGGCAGGACTCCCCTTCCCACCCAGGAGGCACATCAGATGCAGGCTGCGAAAGAGCCGAGCGCCTTCCTACCAGCTGCCTGCGACATGGCTCTGTTCACTGGTCCAGATGGCTAAAGGTCAGAACAAGAAAAAAAATGTCTTTTCTGGAAGTTAAGAATTTTTCTTGTCTTTTGGACTGCACGTCCCAAACGCGAGTGTTATGGCCCGGACTCACACTAAACCCACTGTGTAAGTAGTCAGAGCTTGCTCCCTCTTGGGTTACTTGTGTCCAGTCTGAACACAGCCAGCAAGTAAGACATTGAAATCCAAAATTCACAACTCACTGATGAAATACGTGATTGCCAAGACACTGAAGTTCCCCAAGAACTAGGCCCTAACCGAACATTACCTGAATCTGTATAAGCCTCCACTGAAACTGGAGTGCCCTTATCCTTCACAGACTTCTCTAGATCACACAAGTATTTGCAAGCTAGAGGTCTCAATTTACAGCTGTTTGATAAATATGAAAATTAATAATAATTCCAGGTGCAAAATGCTAAGGAGCAATTGCTGCTAGAATCACAGCTGAATTAGCACATTTGGAAACCATCCATGCTCTCGTGGCTCTGATGAAGGGGCAGCAACTTTTGCTGATGGAGCAAAAGATTATCAGTGGCAGCAACAAGAGGCTTTTTTAACTCTGAACCATTCTGTGGATGAGCTTCCAGTCGAACTGCCCAGACATGTTTACACCAGCAGCATCCACTGGGGATGCTGGATGTGGTAAAGAAAAACTCACTCGCTGCTGAAAGAGCCCAACAGGTAAAATCAAACCAAGAACGAGAGAACAAGCAGTACCTAGAGACCACTGGTAAGAAGAGGATGAAGGAGGTGTGGCCTTCAAACACCAGGAACTAAATATATTCTTTTCTTAATTTTTCACACTTTCCTAGGGCCCATTCAGTCACACAATACTCCATTTCTGCAGGACTACACCACTTGGATTTGTCAAAGGAAAAAAAATTCCAAGTTTGTTTTTAATTTCAAAGAAAATAGGCTTGTCCTCTTCAACTACAACCAGCAAAGCAGTGAATCCTACTGCTCCTTCATATGCATGGGGATACTAGGAATATATTTCAGTACTTTTTCAAAAATTTTAGACACTACCACTTCCCAAAAAATTATGATACAGAGAACAGAATCATTTATGAAATAAAAGTCTTCCAAGGACAAAGCAGCAGTGCCTACATGCTTATTGCACTCGAGCACATCATGACGTCTGGAGCAACAGGAATTCATGCTGGAATGAATCCCATGCTCAGGGAGAGAAGCAGGGTGCAGACCTCACTGCCCAGAAGGGAGCATATCCCCTCTGATACATGAATCTTCTTGAAATCTAATCAAAGGGCCCATGCTGCCTCAGACAAAAAAACACAGATAGCAAAAAGCTGCTAAAAATGCACAAGATCCAGTAGTCCCAGGGCAGCGGCAAAAACACAGCATCAACGAGTGTCATCTCATTGTACTAAGAAAATAGCCTCTCTTTGGTTAGTCAAGACAACATTGCGACTATAATGACTCTTTTAATGTTAAGAATATTTTGCTGTTCCAAAGGGGGAATCCTGAGACAGAGCTTGTTTAATTTATGACAGAGATCGCATGACTCGGATCCCACGACAGCAGGGACCCTTGCAGTTATGTATTCCTCCAGCATCATTGGGCCCACCATCATCTTGCTTTCCACTCTCTCAAGTAAATTTTCCTTTGTTTTAGTAAATTAACCAGCACCTGTCTATACAGAGTAATGGAGATCTTTGCCCTCCCTTATTGATTTCTGGAGAGAGGGGGGGGGGGAAAGGGATATTCAATCCCCATCCCAACCCACCCAGGAATTTAGACTGCTTAGAGGGCCTGAATAAAATGAAAGATGAACAACATGTTTGTTAGATGTAATAATGTATGCCCATATGGAAGGCAAAGCTAAACTGTCCTTTCCCGTGAAAGAAACTGAACAGATTGCCTAGAAATAGGCAGCTCTCATTCCATTTACTGAGGGAAGAAAATGCCATCCAGATGGAAATTATCAAATGGATCAAACAGCTACATTTTATTCCCAAATGATCTTTGTTCTACTTATCACTCATTATACCAGGAAAACTCTTTTTCCTATAGCCCAAGTGCAGTCAAGAAGATATTATTTATCATATGCTCATTCAAAATATCCTGTATTGAAGGTTTCCCTGATGAGATATTGATCTTGACACACAAAATGGGGGAGAAGAAAAGTGTCCTTCTTAATGGGAACATTCATTTAAGATCTCTGGAATCTGTTAATTCCCATTAAGCCCAACATGTGACTGAGGATTACACTGTCCTTGTAGCGCATCAGTCAGCTCTGCAGCCGCTTCCTGATGCTCAGGGTGACAAAAAGCCTTTCCAGCAGTCCTATAGCTTGCCAGGTTTTACAAAGGTGAACATTACCAAGTCCCAATTAAACCGCCTCAAGGTTCTTCAGCTACTTTTATTGGTACTCACCCCATAGGTAAATATTTCAATTGGAAATTTGTACTGAATAAAAATAAGATTTAAAATAGCAAAGAATCTTCATCTTTGGACCTATATGATTATATATGGCAAGTATAATTAAATTCAATAATTTAGGGGACATTTTCAGAGACGTAAGAGGAGTTAGTTACCAACTGAAATGAAAAGTCAATGAAATCTGGATACCTTCTTACAACTTTGAAAAATCTTCAAAACATTTTATATGGTAAAAATCATATTTGTTTAAGCATATCCTCCTCCTATAAATTTCTGATTGGGTTTATGGATGTTTATCTCTTATCATATTGTGTTATATAAACTCTGGCTACATATTTTGTTATAAAATGATTTTCTTTTACCATGAAAACCTACAGCAGCACAGGTACAGTCTTTTATGAGGACATAAAACTGCTAACAGCTGTGGCTGAAAGTCAGGATTAGATCAAGAGCATTTAATTTAACTGGGCCACGTAACACTACCTTTTCTTTCACATTAATCATTGAACATGAGTTCAACTTGTGTCACGAGACTATCAGGTGGGCCTATAAATTAGGCAATAAATTGGAAGTTGATTTTTTAATGGTATGGTCATTAACAGATAACACAGAGTTCAGCTGCAGCAATCCAAAAACGCCAAGGATCCCACGGCTTCACGTGCACAGGGCAGCGGTGCAGCTCCTCGGACCTGAGGTCTGTGAGACTGATGTTTTATTCTCTTTGAGCCTCGATGGATGGGTGTCAGCTTTGTGATGGCTGGGGATGTAATGGCTTTGCTGCAAAGGGAAGACACACCAGACACGGTGACTGTGGGAGCAGCATGAACTCCCTGCCAAGGGACAGAAGGGAGGGGAGATCCCTATGCATAGGGGTCACAATGTAAAGCACACAGATGGAAATGGAAATGCAATTCCTTACACTGAAAATCAAGGAGGAGATTGGCAAGCAGACTCAGACATTTCATACAACCCTGTGACTTGGTAATCAGTCCCCAAACAATTGTTCTGGAGCAGGAAGGAGGCCCTGACGTTAAGCTTCCAGAGTATCCAGTGGAGATGCACAAAACAATATATTGCTACGACCTCTGTTCAACTGAGCGCTCAAAAGCAGTAAAATTCATAGTAGGTCATATATCATGACATTTCAAATAAGTCTTACAGACAAGACAACCTCTTCTGAGGGAAAAGCTGTGCCAGGAAATAAAATATAAATGTTTTTACATTCAAAAGGGGTCAGACTTATCCACAGTAGAAGTTATTACTCCTAATAATACTAAGGCAATTTTCTTATTCATGTGCTATTTGTTTATAAAAGGCTTAACATACAAGGTACAACAGCGTTGCAGAAAATAGCAGTATGTTTACCTCGAAATAGGCAAGGAGTATTTATTTTCATGCTAGAGCTTCGAATTTTTTTTCCAAGAGCTACTATTAAACTGAAGCAGAGCCTTCTTCTCAAAACGGTTTATTAAACTGAAAGATGTATCTTGACAATCACATAATTCTCTCCCCAGCATCCAGTTTGCCAGTGCAGAGAGCAACACTCATTCTTAGTAGATATGTTATCTTCTAGAGACTTGCAGGAATTTGAGCAATTGCTTTTAATTTAGATGCAGCAGAAACTACTTTCTTTCCTTTACACTCTGCAAAGCTCCCAAGGAAGCATACCAACAAGGATTTGGTTTAATATCACCTTACTTAGGACACAGAAATTAAGAAGAAGAACACAAAAGAGGTCAGAAGCCCTCTAAAGGAAACACATGTGCTTATGTGATTTCCCAGGAGAACGGCAGTGACTGCAAGTACTAATCCACTGAAGAAAACTCTCCACAGCTCAGGCTGAAACCACGCGTTTGAATACACTATTTTATAAGTTGTTGCCCTCTCTTCTGCATTGTCCTATTTTACACTATTCAAGGGGAAAAAAACACAATAGCAGTGCACACATGAAGAACTGTGAATTCTGCTTATTTTTATGCAAAAGCTCCTGAATGTGCACTAGATACAGCATATGCTCAATGCCTCACTTGATGAATGCTGCTTCTGATCTCCCAGGGCCTCAGGAGAATTTGTCAGGTCAACAAGGCTTCAGATCTACATACACATCTTATTTCCTATTTAAGATGTACCTAAACATCTTACAGTGAATCCAACAGTCAGTCGTGATAAATTAAGGCAAAACTATATAGTTAATCCAGGGTGTAAGTACAAAGTAAAAGTTCAAAAGCACAAAGGCAGAATGTTCAAAAAAGAGCTAGAACAACACAAAAGAGAGGTTCCCAAGTGTGTTCATGTCCCTTACCTCTTATGAGAAGGCTAGTCCAGTGTTCAAAGCAGTCACCTAGGACACAGGAGGAAAATTGCTAACCTTTGTCCTGCTAGGCACTACCAGATCGCCACAACCAAGCCCCGCATGACCTTGGTCACATTCACTGATAAAGTACTTTGGGTGGGAATCACCTTCCCTTTCTTCTGCAGCATAGACTTGACATCTGAGGCAGTCCCTCTCCACTCATCCATATAGTCAGTGAACTGAAAAGGCACCTCTGAGTGTAAATCATCTATTACCTGTTTAAGACCTACGTTATGATGAGACGAATCCCATCGTCTGATCAAGTGCTCAGATTTCTCATGACTGTCAGGGACTCCATGTGGATTTGTTATTTATTTCCTGCTAGTTCACCTACATCATACAAATCTGTCTGCACATTTGCAAACAGCCATTTGCAAAAGATCTGCCATCCACAGAAGATCTCTAACTAACTGTTCGTTCAGAAGCCAGATCATCTGATGATCATGTCCAGCACAGAAAAGGCACACACAATTGTAAGGGTGGCAGAAATAAGCAGAGCCCAGCCCCTCACTATGAAGACAGTAGCTACATGGTGGGCTGCAGTTTCTCCTAAAAATCATATCCCCCAAGAGACAAGAACAGCTTGGTGCCCCCCAAGTGAAGCTCCCTGCACAGTCAGTCACAAACTATTGGTACCCTCCAGGTAGGCAGCCTCACCCCTAGATTTTAAAGCCTGCTCACCAGAAGGGATTGTCTGCAGCCAGCTGGAAACAAAGATGTGGCTGCTGAGAGATAAAGTCCCTCAGCCCACAGATGGGAAAGCAGAGAGGCAACACCCAGCAGATGGTGAGGGCAAGGGAGGGCAACAAAAGATGGCCACGTTCTCCCTATCTGCGTCTTTTACCAGGGGTGAAAAAGAATTGCTCACAACTCATACCCACATTACAAAATTCAACAACCTGCTTCAGGAGCTTCCCACTTAAAGAAGGCTTTGCCGGAAAGCCATATGCTGAGAGGCCACGACACTTCAAAGCTGCTCACTCTTGTCCCAGTACAATTAGTACAAGTCCAACCCAAGCAAACTTCAAGGAAACCTTTACTGAAATTCCCCTTTACTCTGCTCCATGCTCTCACATCATGACCAAAACTGCAGTGACTAGGCAGAACAGATAACAACTTAATTTCTGAGTTACTGCTGATTAAATGTTCCCAGTAACCCAGCAAAAAAAGGAACTCTCTCTCCATCCTTACATGTGTGACCTGATTCACTAATGGCTTGAACATAAACACCGTTCCAGTGCCTGAGAAGCCAGGTTTACAGCTGCTCTGGATCACCAGACTGAAATCAAGCTGCTGTGGCACCCTGGTGAACCTGACCCATTGTCTGTAATAAGATCCTCTGGCTCTTTTTTCCCCCTTTTTTTTTTCTTTTTTTTTTTCCCTTCTTTTCTTTTTAAGAGCTGCTTACTTCATAAGTTATAACTTTTTCCCTCAAGAACTCACCACACTACATTGAGCTTTCCAAAGGCAGCTTTTCCAAAGGCAGGTTATATTGCACAAAATACAACAGTGGCTGCAGTTCAAGAGATCCTTACCAGGGGTGCAAGTCAGTCTAGCTCCTACTGTGGGAACCTGGCATTTGTCCTAGTGGTGCCTAATTCCGACCTAGTAAAGGTTCAATAGTTTATGCATATAAAAGCAAGACAAAAATGTGCTGAGAATATTTTATGCAACTACTGATCTTTTTTTTCCCCCTTTCAGCAGTAAAAGTGACAACAGGGAGCTAAACTGCTACAGGGCAAGTGTCCCCCATGGGCCTGGTCCCACTGTCAACTACACTTGGGTTGACGGGTGGAGCACGCAAGTAAGTTTCCTTCCTATGGAAACTAGGGTATTTGGGAAAGGGAAGACAGACTGATACATACCTGGATTTTAACCTGCCGTGGAGTCAAGGTACAATCAGAACTTCCACTGCAAGGTCTTAGTTTCTTCTTAACATAAGGTTTAAATTCAGTCTTTAAAATAATAATAATGAAAAAAAAGTCTCTTTTCATGTCCCTACTTCTACTAGCAAATCACAAAGGAAAGAGGAAGAAAGAAAAGAAAAAGAGAGAAAGATCTGCAGAAAGTTACTTCTCCCTATTATTTTACGCTATCTTCATTTATGCTAACCCCCATGCAATTATATATTTATGGATATATATAAGCACATAAATATTTTATACATATTTATATGTAAATGAACATATTATTCTATGGTTCACATTATCCTGACTGGTAGGATCAGAGCCACACTCTGGGGAAGACAACATTCCTAGCTAAATCTAATAGGCCACAGTTTCTGAAATATTCCATTTTATGTCCTAGTCCTTCCTGTCCACTTTATTCCCAAGGAAAAGTTACTGCAAGAAAGATGGACTTAAGTCAACACTACCAGCTGCCTGACCTGCTGTGAATATGCTTGTACAAACTGTGAATATGGTTTAATCAGGCCTTAAGAGAAAGGTCTGCCCTGTAGAAAACTTTCATGTATTATCTGGTTTTAATTAGGAGCTTTAATATCCATCAGCTTAAGGACTAAATGAAAAGGCTATTACTAAGAAGATATTAGTGCTTTTACAAATCAGAATTTCTACTCAATAAATATAAACAAGAATTACAGAAAATAAACAGAAAATGTAATCATGGGCAACTCATTTTTGTTCTGACTCATACAAATATCAGTCCTAAGCAGGGAACTGAGTTACCATGGGCTGAGCATCAGAGCAACCCCTTTCCATTTTCTGCAGATGTTTAATCTCCAGGAGAATCTAGAGTGGATATTGGCATCATTTACCTTAAGACACTGAGTTTTGTCATCTTCCCTAGTTTCCAGTGCCTTCCAGGACTTCTCCAACAGTCCAGTTCCCAAAGAGAAATGCAGACCATGTCCATTCCACTGATTGTGACCAAACCACGTCTGTTTCATATGTTCCTAAAATGTAACTGGCAACTGAGTTCATCTTTTGAATTTGCATAATGAATTCTTGGTAGTTAAGTGAGATTGCATGCACAGGTGAGTGTAGACAAAATACAAAGCATTCCTAATATTAAAAAAAAAAAAGTTGTCATTTTCCTGAAAAATAAGAGGAATAGAAGGAGTAGCCTAATACAAGCATTGGAACAGGCTGCCCAGGGAAGTGGTTGAGTCACCATCCCTGGAGATGTTTAAACAACATGAAGATGTGGTGCTCAGGGACATGGTTTCATGGTGGACTTGGAAGTGTTAGGTTAATGGTTGGACTTGATGATCTTGAAGTTTTTTTCCAACCAAAATGATTCTGTGATTCTATTAATTGCATTGACTAAAAAGCACTTTCCTAAAATACACGATCTGTCATTGTAGGTGTTCTGTTTCTTTTCATCTTAACATAAAAACTGGCATTACATTTCCTCTTTATGACCTCTTCTACCAGAGAAGAGCAAAACAGATAAAGCACAAGTGCAGGAGAATTATTAGTTTTCTTTGGTTACATAAAAATGCTTTTTCAGTGTCAGAAGAAAGTGATGGATTTATGTTTTCCTTTGTTATGTTTTTTTACACCTGTCATGGGAGAATGGCTATTCCTTACAGTGGTTTTTGAGTTTAAGATTCCAATTTGTCCCCCGAAGTGCATGCAGACTATCCCTACAGCGCATTTGTAGCCTCAGGTACGTAATAAGTTTCCTTTTTAAGTTTATCTTTCACATGGCCTTTAAAAAGGACTATGCACCATTTCAGGTTATTATTTCCATGTATTGCATTTGTATTCTATTTCTAAGTAATACTTCTGTTAAAACTATAGAGAAAAGGGATGACCTTGCTTCTAAAGTGAGCTATTTTGACTCCAGTACTGGGGAGTTCAAGTCTAGAAAAAAAGAACTGGGTAAATATTGCCTGAATATGGTTATAAACACTGGTTTGATGTGAACTGTCTACCCCAGCAGATAGTTTTCTGTGTTGTTTCAAAGAGGTTCTTTGTAAGAGGAAGAGAGTGAATGGGAAACAGGCTCAGTGAGCGCCTGTTGGGAGGGAGCACGCTGTCACCCAGCTTCCTTCCAAGTGTCCTGATCGTCCAGTCAAGCACAGATAATGTCATTTGACTCAGGTGGGCCCACAGATGACAAACAGCAAATCGCAGGTGATTCACCACAAGACAACTCTTCAGATGTGTTCTGCAAGCACATTGCTACTGAGCACCCTCAATTTCAAAAACCCCCAAAATCATTTACAGAATAAGGGGCAATATTAATTATTCTGTATGAGTCACTCAGCAAGCTCAGGCTCCCAAAGGACCTCAGCTTGGCAGGACACCAATATACAAACCATCTGGCCTGCCTTTGAATGTCTTAGAGCTGGTTTCTATAAATGACTGCATTTAAAGAATTTGAAGGAACTTGTTTGATGGTGCAACACATCATCTAATCTTCTTGTACATCAATTACTGCATAATTATTTGGCATAATCTGACTATCACTTCTCATTTGTCCATTCAGTAGTGGGAAAAAATGGAGTAGGACAGAGGTTTAAATAAAGAAGACCTTTAGCTGACCCACCTTTTCTAATGCTGTTGCATGCAGCACTCCAAACAGACTGCTGTTAAATTATTAGCATTCCTCCACTCTATAGTCTAAAATCTCACATTTTTACTTAAGAGAAATGAGAAGCAGCTGAAACAGCTGGACAAACGGCAACGATGGTATCTGCTCATATTTAAAAAATGCTTTGTAGTAGGAAGAATGGATGTCTTAAAAAATTAAAAACCCAGGGGGCTACAGGATTTTAACTGAAATCTGTGACTTGTGGAGCAGCGCTACATATTGCCAGCACAGAATCCATTTGCCTGAGGAATTGCTCGAGTCCATTTTGCCTTACAGTGCTTCCATACAGGTAATATGCTTGCAAATGTCCATTCCCCCCTCTACACCCGTGTGTGTCTGCAGCCCTTGTTCAGGAAATTATTAATTCCAGCAGGAGGAAGAATGGGGCCAAATAACCTAGTTAGATTAAAATGAAGCCTGATAGTTTAAAATAAACCACACTTGTCTTTGATAGAAAGGGACTGGACTGAGAAAACAATTACATGGTAAGTTACTACAGTCCCAATCACAAAGTAGACAGCTACACTAGGATGACAAAGGCTTATTATCTTACTATCACAGGGTATTATTATTAATGCCCTTATTATCAGCATATTTCAGGCATTACAATCTGACCTCCAGCCTGAACTACCATGCTCTGCATTTTACTCTCAGCAAGATAAAACTCAAAAAATATTTCACAAGTGCAAATTCTTAAAGCATCGTTTTATCAAAATAAAAGTTACCATGTTAAATATTTACAAGTATTTTTCCACATCAAAATATCTTAACATTTGATAAGGCAGCTGGTGGCTGGGTATCAGGTATATCTGTCTTCAGAAGTGCTGGGCAGGCATTAGGAAGAAGAGAAAGACACACGAGAGCAGAAGCCCAGATTTCAGAACCTCACCGGTGTCTCCTCTCCTTAGACAGTGCTCCAAAACATCACTTCCAGGGGCGATTTCCCATGGCATCTGGTGTGTATTTTCTAAAGAGGTGCTGGATAAAGACCAAATCAGTTACTGCTGTAAGCAGTTGCACGGCTGCCTTGCTAACAAATGAAGAGGGGTTTCCCACATTAAAGTGTGAGCGTGTGCATTAATACTTCTTAAAAGCCAGTGATTTTGTTTCTAGCTTCTGAAAAGCAGCCTCAAACAAAGCAGTAACATACTATGAACCAACTGGGGTAACCAACGGAGGCAGAGGATGACCACAGGAACAGCGTCACATATTACCGTGTGTTAAAAAAGCCCCTTTCTAATAAAAATAAAGATAACTGGGAGATTTGAGTAATGGAGGTTTTCCAAAAATATTAACTATGATTCGTCAGTTCCTAATATAAATGACAATTCGGTGTCCTGGGGAATTTACAAACATGCTCAGTTAAACTTCCCAGAGTCAATCAGCATCAGTGCCCCTGCACACACACATTCTTCCCTCCTCCCTCTCATAAGCAGGATCCATCAAAGGTTCATGCAGCCCAGACCCTGCCTATTTCTGAGCCAAACTGCGAGGAAGCAGTGTCACAGCTGTGCTAGTGCAGGTAGCCTGGCACCGCATCCACTTCTCCCTCATGTAGGTATGGGGGTTTGGCAGCACAGGGTGCAGTCCGAATTATCCATCCCTTGAACTCAGCTGTTACTGTACTCACGATGCCCAAGCATTCACCTAAAAAGAGTGGTTGGGAGCATGTCCAGTAAAACAACTCAAGTTAACCTGCAATTTGTTACTTAAACATAACAACTGAAGGATGCTATTTCACAGATACTACCACCTACTGGAGTACATTGAGTATCCTGCTGTAGGTCAGCTTCCTAAAAAAAAAAAAAAAAATCCCAAGACACTAAAGAAACCCTAACAGCAAAACTATCCCCCCAATTCCCATAAAATGGTTTTCTAGGAAGGCCATGACATGGCATTTCCTTAAGTTTCAGAGAAAACAGTCACTCAAGCTAGATGTTCTTTCAGAACATGCCACTGCACACTGAAGAGATGGGTTATACATAAAAGTTAAAGTGCTTTAATAGATTGTTGCACAATCATCTCAGTTAAAAGAAAAGCAAATCATAAAAAAGCAGTAAAAAGAAAATGGGGGGGCAGGCCTGCTACTGAAAAATCTATAGGTTTCAGTGACTTCAACTGTTCTAAGAAATTTTGATCATAAAAAATGTTACAGCTCTTTTTAATGTAAATTTTCCAGTTATGTCAAACTAGTTTCCAGACCATGCTAACTAGTAAAATATCTTTGTTTTAAAAAAAATAATTTAGTACTTTTGTAACAATGGGGAAATCACATTGCTAAGATGTTTTACCTTGTTTTATTTCTGCAGGTTTTACTCTTTCTCGTGCAGCTGATTTCTCCCCACAGGATTTCGACCTTTATTACTTGCTGACAACACGTCTGACAAATAGCTTTTTGCTGTGGTAGCTGAGGTTGAGCCATCTGTTTTTTCTCTAGAGAGCCATGCCTTATTCATAATGGCATTTTTCTGTTTCGTTCCCTGGGGAATAGCACCTGCATGCTGATTTCCTATTTGACCCCAAAATACATCATCACATTTCGACAACTGATCCCTCCCCTTCATGGCCCAGAAAGCATCACACTCCGGAGGCGCCACTGCATCCTTCATCCTTGACAGCAGAGGCCAAGGGGCTTCCTTGTGGATCATGGGCAGGTTGCAGCCATGATCCTTTCGATCTGAGGTGGAGGAGACAACTGAAGGTATCTGATGAGGAAAGAAGAAAAGAAAACATAACCTCAGATGTCCCAGGCTGCCTCTGTGCGTTGTGGCTGGTTGTGGCTGTAGCTTCCCATACAACTGTACAGTAGGCCTGTGTCATGCTCTCATTGGGATTAAATTAAAGCACACATGATGTATATTAAAAGAAAAAAAATATCCTGTAGTTTACAAAGATCAGGTAAATCAAAGAACTACTTGCATTCTGCTCTTGCTAATGATTTTTTTTATGACAATATTTTCATTGATCGCATATAAAAAGTTATATGCGATCAGGTTTTGAACTGCCACATATATCCCTTGAACTAAATAAAACAATTTAAGAGTTTCACATGTTATTGGCATTCTGAGTCACCATTTCATTGCATAATAAATTTCTTAACTAAAAGGAGATTTCATCTTGCATGATTTTTTCAACTATTAATGCCAAAAGCAGAAACTATGCTTTTACTTGTTTTATTACATTTATTTTAATCCAAGATTATAAAGGAAATTTGGTAGAGTAATATTTGTAACCACTCTAGCTAACTGGCTCCAGTAATTGCATACTTGAATTTTGTTTCTGTACAATCATGGAGAGGTTATGTTGTCTCAGAGAGGGTGAAATCTCCTGCCTGTTTAGTTTAGCAGCAGACTGTCACAAATGCAATTGCAATTGATCAGCTCTGTTCTTAACAGGATTCCTGCAGTTAATGGAAATTACTATAAAGAGCTTCAGGGCATAGGAATAATTGGATCACTAAAATAAAAAAGAATTGGAGGAAAAAAAAGGTAGGACAGTATCAACATGATAACTTTTTATTTTTTTAAATGTCCAACAATTTTCAAAGACGGTCTTAGCAGAGAGCATACCATGATGAACACAAAAATTTTAAATTATTTTTACGTGCCTCAAGCCATTCCTAAACAATGGGGAAGAAAATGTATAATGAAAAACATTAAGCATTTATTATCCTCAGCTTGTTTAAACTAACAATCAAGTGTGCATCTCTGGAAGCAATCATTCAAATATCTGTATGATCTGTTAAGTGACTGCCAAGAATAATAGATTTCACTAAAGTAGAAACAATGGCAACATTTTTACTGACCTGGCAATTTTTGCGTTGGCTTTGTCTTAGTTCTCGATGCAAGGCTATGATCCTCTCTGGACTTGTTAATTTTATAGGAGAACCGGCATACGCATTTGGAGTGATGTGAGAACTGGGGATGTTATCCACCTCTTGCTGAGAGTTTGCAGGTATTGACCCAGTCTTCCCATTCACTTTGACATATGTCTCACGATCCTCTGGCTGTCCATTGGCCTGTGAAATGTCTGTGGAAGAAGGCAGCATCTGCAAGAGAAAATACTGTTTTAAGAGATTCAGGCTAGATAAAGATTTCCAACACTGTTTATTTCAGATTGGTGGAAGCCACTGAATGAATTCATTACAATAAATGTTCACATAAATTAAATGTAAAGAAGCTATATATTTACCAAAATAAGAAAAAGGATAATATACCAATTACTGTAAATGTGAAACATTCCTGCATCTGTCTAAAATGGAATTCTGTATTCATCAGCTCTTCCCCAAAACTAAAAACATCTCTAAGCTTTAACTACAGCCAATATTTGCAACTGGATAAGAAGAAAAACTAGAAAAAAAAAAAGGAGAAAAAAATACTGGTTTTTGAAAATGCATGTTAGTTCTCCTCTTAAAGAATCCCAAAATTTCTGACATGATTCTTTTACATGTATATTCTCTCACTCCACACTACACAACAAATTCAGGCTTTTGTACATACACCACGCTCAAAAAAGTTAAGCTGTACGGACTTAAAAAGTGTATTAGTTCAACTGCATGAACTCTTATGCAGGCCCTTCCATTGTGAATCAAAATAATATTAACTCACTGGATCTTATTTCACCTCCAAATCAATTTTAACACAACAAACATTATCCTTCTTGAATATCTTTGCTGAACTGAAGCCAAATTTAGAGAGAAATGGCAGCTGTTTAATTATGCACCTTTTCACAACAGTTGCAAGCAGGAAAAGAAATTCCCCCTGAACATAAATGACTATCACAGGGCTGCAGCCTTTTATCATCCAAATTCAAATTTATTAAAACTACAAGATCAATGTTCCATTTTTTCCTGCAATTTCACAGAATAACAAACATAAAATTGTTAATGACAGTTTCAGCCTTTGAGTTTTTAAAAAAATTATTTATTTATTTCCAAAATTAAATCATCTGATTATGAGTTATCACCTCATAGTCATTAGTTCTCTTGCAAAAGCTCCAGAAAGGCAAATACTATAAATATAGCAGGTCAGGAATGGTTACTTAATATAAACCACATTTTACTTAAAAGAATAAATTGGTTTTGCTCTGTACATCTTTGATGAGCATCAGTTGCATCAGTTGTGACCATTGAAAAGAAATAAATCAAAGGATTCTGAAATGCTGTAGTGGTATAAGATTGCTCTGGTGACCCCCCCCCAAGCATTTATTGACCTGCTTATACATCAAAATACAATTCTATGATGGCATGAAGAAGAATGTATGGCATGTTAGCTGTTGCTATTGCCAAGAAAAGAAATCTTGCAGGAGTGATCGTCGTGGAGTTTTATGAGAACCACGCTGCTTGCAAGCAGTTCAAGAGCAGCTGTGACACCAGGGTTAGAGGGTACAGGTCTCAGTGGTGCTGTACTGTCCCATAGCCTTGGAGGTGACACTGAATCCCAGCTGCTGATGTGTACCAAGCTAGCCAGACCTGAAAAAGCTCATCACCCTCACTTCCTGCTTGCAAAACGACCCTCAAAGCTCATGGGCTCCCTGAAGTATGTGTCTTGTGATTCTGAAGTACACCGACACGCTGGTACTCAGCTCGTAGGGTCAAGAGGGTGGGCTGTGCCAGTCCATCTATAGGCCCAGCGTGCTGCAGGACCGACCCTTCCCAGGACACACCACATGAGAGAACGTGAGTGGTAAATGCAAAATTCATCCCATTTCACCTTCTGTTCGTGGTTCCCCACCATGAGAGGAGGGAACCAGTGCTGCTGAATTCTGGCCATTGGTCCTGTTAAAAGTACCAAACACAAGCATGTTTTTGGCCAGCTGAGACCTTGCCCAGGAACGTCTACCACCTGGCTCATTTACTTCAGGCTGAGCAACAGGCCAGGAAACAAGACAGTGACATCCAGGAATGGAAGGACCACTCATATTGGCCAACTTTGGGCACGTAATTTAGGTTGCTGCTCTTCCCTAAAAGACTTTCTGTACGCTGATTATGGAGGGAGTCTATCTGGATAGAGCGTTTATTTAAGTAGGGCGGCATGAATACCCAATCATATCCTAACATCACAGGCATAGATCAGTTGGAAAGTGAAAGCTATACATTTGGATGCTCCCCTATGGTAACAGAAGCCAAAGGCAGCTTCAGAAGTCCTTGGTTTCTAACCAAGGTTATGAGCGCAGTATCTCCCCAGCCCTCACAAAAAATGTCAGCTGGCTGAAAGTGATGGAGGGGTTCAAGGGCAGCCCTGAAACGTTTTGAGGCATGAAGAGACTGGATCTAAAATTATTTGATGAGAATTTCCTCACTACAGGAAGCACAGTTAGAGGCATCCCTGGTGATAGATGACAGTCAGCAGGAGCAGAACAAGTTCTGGAGCTCAATGACCCGTGCAAAGGCAAATCACTGTCCTCCTCAATAAGCAGGAGAGCTGGTAAAGCTACCAGAACAAAACCACAGCACAAAATCAAAGCTGTGACACTGGCACATCACATTTCTACAAAAATAACTTCCTTGCAGGGTCCATCCTTTCCTCCTATTTCCTTCAATTATTCAGCCCACAAACTCTTTTGCCTCTTGGGATTGCCAGATTCTGCTCCAGCCAAACAAGTGAAGCTCAGTAGAAAGGTGGCTTAATACAAACCCCGATCAGAGAAACTGCTACCACACGGATGAAGTTTTCACAGTATGGTCTGCACTATATTTGAAATTTGGCCTGATTCTCTCTGAAAGGCTTGTCATCAGTGTTTCATAAGACTCTGTGAAACACTAAAGATCATATTTTCTATAGTGCTATGGGTAGGGATGTACTAGGAATGCCTCTAAGTAAAAATCCTGCATTCGTCTCAATGCCCCGACATTAATTTCTTCTTTTCTTGGTTTTTTTTGGTTTTTGCTTTGGTTTTCTTACAATATTAATTCCGTTTTCCTTCGATATTTTTTGCTTTCCTCTCAAGTTTCCACAAATTACCCCACTAGGAAGAAAAGAAAATATTGTGATATTCCACCAAACATGAAGAAGTGTAAACTTGTGTGCTGCCAACTTCTTGAAATGATTGACATTAAAAACAAAAAACACTACCTTCCCCCAACATTGCAAAAATAAAAAGACATTAGTGTCAGAGATAAGAATAAAATGTTTAAATTAATCTAGATAGCTTTAATTGTACATTTATCTTAAGCTAAATTCTACCATTTATCAAATAATGGAATAAAAATAAAGGAAGGTTAGTTTTTAAAGCTTTTCTTTTTTTAAGCATGGCTGTTACCCTGCTTGCGTTTGCATAGACAAACACGTGCTATTGCCTATGAATTAGACCAAAAACCACTGCTAAAACATCTGTATTATGTATGCAGTCAGGAAATGGATCTAAATCTTTGTCAACCAAACCCTATTTTACTTTAAAACCTTGAGTATGTACCGTCTCCTCAGACACCACAAATTCTTGAGATACCCGCTGTGCAAACAGCCATTTAAATAATTATTGAACAGCTTTATCAGTTATTTCATTGGAAAGGCCAGGCTGCCCTTAACTGTTTTTAATCTGCATTTTATACCCTTCAGTATTTTTAATAATCTTTCTGAAGGTCAAAAATAACATATCTGTCAGCAATGAATTATACCATTTTAAAAATAATTATTAAATAACAACCACCATCTCCTTTTCTTCATCCCTTGGAATTCCAATGATTCAAGTCACATTTTCTATAATGTCAGAAAAAGAAGCCTCTTCCTGCAAAAAACCTTTGCCTTTAAAGGTCCCTTGGCGTTGATCAGCATTGTCCCTGAAAGACTGAAACCCCAAAGTTAAACTTGTTCTCGCCTTTGAGAGTGGGATTCATCAGACTGAAGCAGATCTCCTCCTGGTCTGCTTCACAACCAATGGAGTCCAGCTTCTCCAACTCTTCCCACTCTCTAAAGCAGATACTTAAAACAGGCAGGATACCTCCTTGTAAGTACGTTTTTCTCTCCACTAACTATGAAAAGAAACACCACGGATGTGATTGTCTGAAGAACTGACATCAAACATGAAATATTTCTCTCCCTCAGTGCCAGAAAAGCTTCTGATCTCACCAGTCACTCACAAATCATTTTAAGGAGAGCATCACAGAATATTATTTCAGGCCTGCTTCCTTCAAATATGATTCACGGGAAAGCAGTAAGTGGTTTCTTACAAATAAATGAGTAGAAGTAGGGGAAGAGAAAAAAAAAAGCAAAAAGCATTGTTCTACCAAGAAGTATCTCAGAAGAAATCCCCTGATACAAAGGAGGATTAAGCTATACTGTTCTGCACATTTATTCCCTATTCTCTAAACCAAATAAATTTACTACACTGGACGCATTCTTTGCCTGGAGCTTCCCATCCATAAGGGTTAAGATGACTCCATGAAAAGCAATAAAAAGCACTACCATTTATGCTATACTCCTTGCACAAATTCCCTCTCAGCCCTGAAAAATGGGGGCAAATAGCCACAATGGTTTCAGATCCACTATGGAAAGAATATATAAAATATGTCATCAAGTCAAAGCCTTCCAGCCAAGGCAAGTTGAAGTGAATGAGTACAGAGGCATTATCCACTACAGCCATCAGTCAGCTGGACAGAGGCTGTTGACATAAAACCAGGACATGTTGGCTCAGTCATTTGAGGGAAAGATTTGAACATACTCGTGTTCCTCCACAGAGGCCCACAAAGAGAGAGAAAAGGCCCCAAAATACTGCACAGTTACACTGGCTGGGGTGAGCTGATGTAAAGGGCAAGTCAAGCTCTCTTGCTTCTCTGTGTGGTTCTCTAACATATCAAAAGCAGCAGGGACATACACTCATGGACACAGCCTCATGTTCAACCCAGTCAAACTGTTCTTTAACTGCAAGTAGACACCTAAATTCAGAAAAAAATAGAGCCTTCTATTTCACATTTCCTGTTAGTTATCTGAAGGTTCTTCTCTTGTTTCCCACTGTTATGAACTCAAGTAAACCAGTTGTTGCAAATCCCAGTCCTTTTTGTTAGCTTTTCAGTGAACCTGAATGTCTAACATCAGTGAACCTGAATGTCTAACATCAGTTGATGAATGATGTCCTGTGTACTTTACACCGGGAAAGACAAACAATCACTGTTAATAATGTCCTTGATTAATTCTACAACAGCAAGAAAAGAAAGATGAGGAAAAGGCCTTTCCAGTTGAAAAGAAATAAATAAATCAGCATTTAAAAGAAGATGATTAAAATGGAACATGACAAAAGGCCACATATCTGTGCCTGACATTGGGCATATGAGTCCCAGCTATGGCACTGTGTTGAGTGCCACGTGCACCCGCTGGAGGCAGCCCTTGTCCCTGGGATGTCCTCTTCAGACACTCATTTTTCATTTTCAAAACACAAAATAAGACAAGGTTTTAATTATGTTAGTTGCACAAATTTATTATTGTGTCTTTACAAGGGGCTTCCACGGTTTCCCAGTTTAGGTCTTTAAAAAGGAAATCACAAAAGCTTAGAAATTAACTTATTTGTGTTTCCAAAAATTTCAAAACCATATCAGACATACATTGCCATTCTTATGGCTCCCCAAAAGGTTATTTGTTTTCAAAATTGAGAGGCAGACGTGATGAAGATTTACCTCACCATCCTGCACACAATTTTTGTTTTCACTACAGTGCCATAGGTGTTTTCTTTGGAGGAAAAGGAATTGAAATAAAACCTCTTCTGTGTAATAGTATATGTTTATTATGATAAACTGAAATAAAATTAAATTAAACTACACTAAATTACTTAATTAAACTAAATTACAAATTAAGAACTTCATGGTGAACAGTTTTATAGCAGGAGAAGTCATTCAAAATCTAGTCTTTCTTACAGGGACTTAAAAGAATATTAAAGGAAGGAAAATTGACTTTTCTGAACAGATTACTCCAGTGTATATCTGGCCACAGTGAAACACTCCTGGAACAAAATCATGAGGTTTTAGCTGATTCAAGTTAATTTTATTATTCAATCAAAAATATTTGAATGTAGCACTGGACTGTGAAAATAATCAAGAATAACAAAGCTAAAAATGTGTACTGCTCTGCTAAACTGAACTGATTTGAAGTTCTGAGTTAGTGCAAATCAGCAGAATAAAGCCATTGGGACAACAGTGATTTATCGTCTCTGAGGACAAAGTTTAGAATGCTGAAAGTGAAGTCTGAAAGGAAGCTCCGAAGAGGATTGTTTTTGCATCACACTCTCTTTGTGTTTTAGTATTTTAATTGTGATAAGCATGAGGAAGAAAATACTTCTGGCAAACAGAAGGGAATGACCAACCATCCGTTGTGTCCCAAATGAGCAAAGAACTGAAATTCACTTTTGTCTTTAAGCACGAGTAACTTGTTGATGCCCATAAGCCTTCCACTGAAGCTGAAGCTTCCTATCACACAGCTAGGGTAGGTCTATCTAATCTACATCTAATTCCAACACAGTATAGATGGAAAAAGAATTCTTAACAGAATTTTAAAACATATTTTCTTATGAGAACTGGACACAAAAAGTTTTTTTACTGAACTACAAAAGACACTCAATTGAATACAGAGTCCCTTTTCCCTTCAAAAGGCTCTGGATCAGCCCTTCATACATCACTGCAAACTCTTGGTTGAAATTCATCATTAAGCCAAAGCAGGCAGGTCTGCTGCCAGTGTCTAACAGGCTTCCATTTGTCACCATGTCCAGAAATTAATAAAGCCAATTGCCAATCTTTAATTTAAGAAGGAAAAGAAAAAAACCAAAAACCACAAAACAAAACCAACATCGATCCACTAGGTTTTCTTTAGAAACGTTCAAATGTTAGGAATGAGTTAGAAGTGAAAATCTGAGGGGAAGGAAGGGAAGGGGCTTTCAAAGCACTTTTATGTAAGTAAAGGCTGGGCATGGCTCTGGAATCTTAGATGTGAATTCCAGTGAGAATAAGAGTTGAAACACAAAAAATGAATCCTCAAAGTTGAAAAGCCAGTTTGGTTTAACATATGTCTACAGAATTCAGGATTTTAAAAATCAAAGGAATGTATCACATGAATATGAAACAGACTCTCTTCTTTTTAATTGTAACCATTATTTATTAAATTAGGAGTAGCAATACTTGGACATTTTCTCACTGAAATGTTTTCCATTGGAAAACTGACCCATAGAAACCTAAATTTTTCATGGGAACATACAGATCTGCCTTGGTGGGAAAGGTTTCCCGTTACACATGGAATTACTTATCACAGACCAGAATGGTCAGAAGCTCAGCACCAAGCTGCCCAGCAAGAGCCACTCTGTTCTCTGCACGATCAAAAAAACCAGGCTTGAATCCCAGTGTGCCTGAGCCTAAGTGAGACCTCTGGACAGTATGGGGAAGGGGTTTGTGCTCCACTTAGCAAGAATAGCTAAATAACTATTGAAGCAGGGAATTGAACGTGGCACTCCTGTGTTGCAAATGAACTCACTGGCCATCAGAATACAGATTCAATCTAATTCTCTGCTCTTGGAGCTGCTAAGCTTTGTGGTAATTAGATATTCAGGGAGACAGTGTGAGTGTGAACAGTATTTTGATATTTATTGTATGAGGAAGCTTCACACTAATGTTCATTTATCACAGCACTGTCTGAGAAAATGTCTGAAGGCAGTGAAGTATTATCTCCCTTCTGACAGATGAGTTACTAACTACTGTCACATAAAACATTCATTTTCAATGTAAGCTTGGGTGAGACAGTGGTGGACCCAGACTTGACATACTCAGAGGAGACATAGCCAGACACAGAATCCAGTCCCATCCTGCAACCATCTTATAATGAAAGGTTGATGGCACAGGTAGATATAAAGGCACACAAAACCCAAAGCATACAAAACCCCAAAGCGTATAAAAAACCGTCTAGTCAAAGATAGAAGACAAGAAAAAAAAATAAAAATAAATATTTATGAACCAGCAAACTCTCTTATTTATTTTCCTAATTTTGAATGATATTTACCTTGAAGAATCAATCTACCTTTTCCTTAACATACTCTTAAATTACTTCTTGTCACGGAAACAAGTATGACTGAGTGATAGTTTGCAACACTTAATAACACTAGACGAATAAGCTTCTTCAGTGATATAGAATACCACTCTGTGTGTAAAAATGCAAAATAATCTGACAAATAATCCTATGGATTTACTATACTATATGCCCATTCTAGGCATCTTTACTTCTGCCAATGAAAAACAGATGTCAGTGTCATTAAAAAATACATTGTTTTAATGTACTCATTTTGCAGTGCACTGTGTTAGCTGAAGTACAAAACACAGTATGAACCTATGTTCTGTGTCCTGCTGTGGTAGGCAGCCACTTTCCCAATATTTTACAAATGTGTTACACAAAATACTTGTTTTTCCCCCCAGCAAGTTTCTACTTGAGTATACTTGACACCAACATTACCAAATGTTGTTTGGGTATTTTTACAGGCTTTGTTTAAAATAATAAGACAGAGAAAATCAAAGGGGAAAAAAAGAGCTTGTTTGGAGATTACTGAAGTACTGCAAGGGAATTCCTGTTTCTCCAGGTTGCCAGATTCAGATTCCTGTCTTTAAGAATGTCTTCAAGTAGGTGTTACTCCAAAAATATGCAGCATATTCCAAGGATCCAAGTTATTAATGATAATTTTGAACATATCCAGGTATGAAGCAGAGTGTATCCCACTGGAACCAGTTTAATCTTGCCAGCAAAATGCAAATAACTCCCTTTTGAATAAATGAGTGTCCACTGAGTTGACTTAAGTTTTACATGGTAGACCTTTTTTTTTTTTTTCTGATTTCTTCAGAAGTATGAGGTGATGCATTTTGCAGGAAGAAAATGCAAAATTCACATTTAAAGTGAAATGGAATAATACATGCTGCATTATCCACTATGATACCTCATCAAAAATATCAGGGAAATGTTTTTTGCATGATGTACTTTGTGATAAGCTTCAGAAGATTTAAACCCCGACCAAAACAGCAGTAAAACAGCCAACTCCACTGAATTTTCTGAGGCAATATGTAAATTAAGTGCTTAAATATATTTTATAACTACATATTGGGTGTCACTAAACACTTAAAAAGCAATAAATCACTGAATTAATACAAGAGTGGAAATGGGAGGATCCTACAAGGAAGTACAAGCACTCACCTCTTGATTACACATTGGTGTAAAAGCGATCGTGTACTCTGCCAGAGTTGTGTCATTCACCAAGTTTTTCACCTCTTCATCAAATGCAGAGTTAGTAATTCCTCGCCTGTGGAATTCATCATGCATCCTGGTAATGAAGCTGTTCCTTTCCTGGCACTTTCGGGTGAGGCAAGCCAGCTTAGCCTATACGGCATGAACATATATACATTGATTTCAATATAATTGGCTATATTTTGTGTCTGATCTATAATTTCATGCATTTTGACCCAAAGCTATAGATTGCATTCCTATGTTTCGAGGCCATTAGGTGCCTCTGCACCCTGCAACAGCAATGTGTGTACCCAGGTAAACTGGAAAGAGACGATCCCTTTCCATGTGCGAGGTCCCCCCTTTTGACAGGCTAAAGAGCGGTATATATGTCAGCAATAATAGCAATAATGTCAGCAAGCCCCTGCCTAAACCCCAGTAACAAACATCCAAGTCAGGGGCAGCTGCAGAAGGCTGGCACACGCACAGAAGCCTGTACACACAGGGATACACCTCTGTGTAGGTCCTACATGGGCTTTCAGGAGAATACAGTACCTTCAGAGGAGCTAGTGTCAACTTCACTTCAGACTTTCTCTTCTGAAGTTCTTTTTCCTGAAAGGTTGAAAAAAATTCTGCATTAATTTATCCAAGAGTCATTTTAAAATGCTGTAGCAGTTTTGGGCTGTTTGCTTCAGACCTGACTTCCAAGGTGTACACTTTGCATGTTTGTGTGACCCTGTATCACAAACATGATGAAGCAGTGTAAGGAATTGGTTATGGACGCATCGGCCCTGGCACACAAACACTGTCCTACTAACACTAACGTTGGCCTTGCGTGTTACCAAATGCTTTTGAGTGGTTTTAGATGGAGCCCTTTATTGGTGAGGTTATTTCATCAAAGCAGCATAACTTTAAAGACTTGGTATCCTTCATTATGCACTCATATTCCTATTTACTCTGCGAATCTTCCAAAATACTTGTTGGGGAAAAGTTTTTTCCTATCTATATTATGTTGTAAAATGCAAGAAACAAGGAGGGATTTTCTGAATTTTCTTCAGGCTCTGAAAAGTGAGCATCATCAACTTTCTACTCTGACATGATCGATGCGTGTCCTCTATTAGGAGGTGAGCCAGACGACCTAGTCTGTACCTCGTGATTTAAATGTTTATTATTCATGGGAAATTTGCTTTCTGATTATGCAGAAAAAATACAGTATCCTGCCAGGTAATTTCTATTACAAATCAATACAGTATTATTTGGCAATAAAGGACAGGTTCCCTTGCATTCATTTTGCTTGACAATTTGTATTTCTATGAAGCCTACAGAAAATGTATGTGCATCAGAAGAAGACTCCCTTTATGAGAATTCTGTTATGCTGAAAGAGGTCGCATGATCCTCAGCTAATAAGGGAAGAAACAGAGTAGATAGGGCAGGAGAGACATGTCTTTGCGTTGCACTAGCACAGGGGGAACAAGGAAAAAAACTAGCATTATGCCCCTGCACTGGTGATATTCAATTCTTGATGGCACACAGAGCAAAACATTTTGCCAATGCAACAGAACAATTAGGAGTTGCCCATTTATATGGATAACGCATCTCACCCTTTACTCACCTACCATCTGATATGCACCATCAGTCGCAACAGGCACCAGATACTACAAAAGAATTTCATTTTACCACCACTGTTCTGGTAAGAGCCATCCTAACCAACGCCTGAGAGAAGCCACTAACCCTCTGATACAGGACTGGTTTAAAGCAAATCACATCACATGACAAGGGTAGGGAAAAAAAAACAAACAAAAACCCAACACACTCACAAACAAACAAACAAAAACCCATAAACAAAACCACAAGCTGTAGAATACATGGATTTACCATGGAGAAAATAGGATGAAACTTGCACAAAGCAGAGAGAAGAAAATCCTCTTGTATATTGGGCAGTGAGACTCTTTATCAGGGAATGTAGTGATAGGACGAGGGGTAATGGTTTTAAACTGAAAGAGGGGAGATTTAGATTAGTTACTAAAAAGAAATTCTTTCCTGTGAGGGTGGTGAGACACTGGAACAGGTTGCCCAGAGAAGCTGTGGATGCCCCATCCCTGGAGGTGTTCAAGGTCAGGCTGGATGGGGCTTTGAGCAATCTGGTCTGGTGGGAGGTGTCCCTGCCCAGGGCAGGGGGGTTGGAACTCCATGAGCTTTAAGGTCCCTTCCAACCCAAACCATTCTATGATTCTATTTCAGGTGAAAGACAGAAGAGAAGCACATTCTACACATTGTATAAGGATGTGAAGAATACCATTTAGAGAACACCATGTACTAGTTGTTTAAGAGCGCGATGGACAATTCCAATTTGGCTCACTCTGTAACTATCTTACCTTTTCAAAAAAATAATTTCCATAGAAATAGGAAATGAATTCTAAGGAAAAAAAGTCCTAGTAGGAATTTGTTTCTGCCTAAGAGTTCAGCACTTCTAGTCTCACAATAAGACAGTAGCTTTGCAAATGTTAATGCCTGTACCTGCTCTGGTTTGCCAGGTGAAAAATAGCCCAGAAGTACAAAAACTGCTCATGCAGGTATACTTGTGTATACATGGGGGCTCTCACCAGAATAACTATGTCAATTAATAAAAATACAAACCACACACCTAACTGAAAATGTGTTAATGAAACTCTTAGTATGTAACCCCAACAGCTGGATCAAAAAGAGCTAGGGAAAACTCTAACAAAATTCTGTCTCTAGCTCACTGTGTTTCCTAATCTGATACAGTGCAACAAATGAATCAGAAATGTTAAAAATCCTGACAATTTAAGCCAAGGAGGTGACTCTGTAAGGAATTTCAGCACTACTTTGCTTGCATTATACTATGGGGATTACAGCAGGGACAGGGAGCGACTTTTATTACAGTCTATTATCTTTCCATGACATTGACCACCCAGGCAGTTCACATCTTTTCCTGATTTCTCTGAAGTCAGGGGTACTTTTATAAGCCTGCAAGCCACTTAATTATCCTCAGGCATGTTCCCAGGAAGGAAGACTCTTTTAGTTCTCTCCTTTTAGAAGAAAGAGGTAGAATCCGAAGTCTAACCTCAGATTTGTCCACCCACTTAAGCACACAGAAACAGCTTTATTTTACCTTTTCACAAAGCTGAGCCTGAAGGAGTTCCACTTCATTCTGCAAGTCGTGAAACTGATTTTGTAATGCAGCCTGGTCCCTGAGCTGGGCTTTCATGGTCAGCACTTGCTGCTGTAATCTCTTCTTGGCTATTTTATTCTCCTCTATTTCCTGAGCATCTTCCAGAGTGTACACAGGCTAGAGAGCAAATACACAGATTTTCAAATTAGACGTATAAAATAATGAAAATATTCTCAATCATGTTTTAGCGCTCAACACTTCTCAATCAATATACATGCCTACCTTGCATGTATAAAAAAAAGAATTAAGCTGATATGAAATGTATGACTTCAAGTCTTCATAAACATATTACCACTAAGATCTTGCACAAATCTTAAAGTTGTTTATGAGCAAGGATTTCTTGATCTCCTTTGAGAGCAGGTATAGGACTGAGATTTCAAAACGCTCCTTCAAGGTAAGTATTGCATTATAATAATTTAATATCTGGGGAAACTGGGGCACAGACAGATAAAATGACCAATATGTGGTCACACAGTGAGTAAGAAGTCAAAAGTCCCCATTCTCCTGCTCCAACTGCTATATAATACATCCATTGTTTTTCTACATATAATTATCTCAGAGAGCAAATTCCACCCTCCCAGTTATATTTTTGTTTCAGAATAACAATAATAAAACTAATTAAATTTTAAGTATAAATTTCAAAGATATTTAAAAATAAATTTTTTTACATTAAAAAGTAGTAATAGTGGTACAGAACAAGAGGAGGGAGGAGCTTCTGAATTTAACTCCTCCTGCCCCACTCTTCAATTTTTTTTTTCCAATTTCATGCACTTAGATTGAAAGGGTTAGTGAGAGCTTTAGATTGATCGTCAGCACCATAAGGTCAGCTCTGAGAAGTGACACTGACAGATTAAACATTAAGAATGAGGGAAATCTGAAGAAAGTCTTGTGGAAAACATTTACGCTGTTGTGAACGTGTATTAAAAAAATATTGAGTTGATACACAAAGTTGCTCAACATTTCTGATAACATATTATATAAGCAAATGTAAAAGATTAAGCATTTCAGTGATTAAGCTAAAAATTCTAGTCGGACCTATGATACACTGCGGTAAAACCGTATTACCTTCTGACAAAACATGCGGGAAGATGGTTTGATCCTAGTGATCACTAACATTGATACAACTGAGAGAAGAGATAATATTCAGCCATGATGCAGAACAACACAATTAAATTTTCTTTCTACTTTCTGACTGTCTTTCCAAGTTTGACACCTTTGGTGACTACAACATACTGAACGCACTGTTTCATAGAAAACAGCAAACTAAATTGACGGATCATGTAACTCTGCCCGCAACACATCATTGCAACACAGATAAAAACAGAAATAAGACATGTTCATACTGGTCTTCCTAATCAAGCAAGTCCTCTATACACAGCATCCAAGCAAGTCGTGCATGCTTTCTACCAAACTTTTTGGCTCCCTCTTGTGTTAAAAGAAAAGAACAATAGCAACTGTTGGACACATCAAGAATGATTAGAACAGGATTGCAGTGACAAAAGCCTGAAGATGAGTCTGAGACACGGTATTTTCCTGACCTTCTTCCCAAACAAAAAGTATGTTAAATAAAAAATGAAAACACTTCTAAGCTGAAGATGCTTAATGGAAAAAGAGGTTGGGAGATAAAAAACTGCTTGAAGGTTAAAGACAGAGCAAGTAATATCTTTCTTTATGCATTTTGCTGATCTGCTAGCAGTTTTCTGTAGTTTAAAAGCATAAATGAGGTGTACAAGGTTTATTTATGATCACTCTGTCGGATGTCCCAGTTAACAGTTACCATTTGTTCATGCAGTCAAGCTCTGGAAGGGTGAAGGACCCAATAGCTGGGACTGGGAAATAACCAGAGGATAGCTGAGCCCAAAATGTAGCATTCAACTCACTGCATTTTTATAAAACCTGGCAAGATCTCTAGTCTTTGAAGTTGGTGCCTAAACATTAAAACCAAAAATAAAATCTTCCTCTTGTGTCAGTGTAATTGAAGGATAAACCCAAATCTGCAATATACATGTATCTGCATCTTTGACCCCAGAATGAGATACATGTGCATTCAAGAATTTGACATTAACCCTTTGACAAGTAATTAAATTGGATGAAGTCAGATCCAAATCAAACATTGCAATATTGCATACATATTTACTTCTACTGATTAATAAACACTAACATGAAAAGTTCCATGGTTGGAGGGATTCACAAGGGAGTGAGGGAGAATTGGAAGAAAGGCTCACCTGAACTTTTTTCCAGTGTACAAACATTTGGCCAAGGTTGATGAATTTTATTCCCATGTGAGTCACAGAAATAATTAACACTGTAATTCAGTGACCAATAAAACAAGCAATTGTCGTCTCAGTCTGTCCCCAAATCAAAGGGTTAAAGCATCATTACCCAAAAATGCCCCCAAAGGCTTAAGTGTTAGCTTAAACAAAATATCATGACACACTTCTGTTTGTTTTCAAACAATTTGTTTCTTCTTACTTGAAATAGATTTAATTGTTTCAAGATGTTACGTGCAAGTAAATCATAATGATATGAATAATATGTCTTTAATTTTCAATTAACAGCCAGAATTCAGCTGTCTAGACATCAGCACATAGTGCCATGTAGGGTGTACAAACTAATATGAAGTAACTGCGTAAGAGCTGTAGATGGCCAGCCATCGGCCAGGATGTCCCAAGGCATTTAGATGGGATAAGCAATGATATTTAGGCAACTGAACTGAGCTCAGAATCTTTACATGTTCCATAATGTGTTTTTATTTTCTTCCATATCTATCCAACCTGTTCAAACTAACTTTGCAAAAGCTTTAGTTTGCTACAAAATTGCATTTCCAGATGATAAAAGTTGCATTTTTCTTATTCACAGTTTTCTTGTCAAGGAGGACAGAAATAATTTCAGGGCTAGTTAAAAAGTCTTTATGCAAGCTGGATCCAGGAGATTATTCAATAATTAAAAATCTTTCCATAACACTTCATTTTGGTGAAAAACATAAAAAAATTATCATGACACAGAACCACGTGAAAATTCAAAAAGTTTTCATTTAGAGCAAAACCAGAATTTCTGTGATATACATAGATTCCAATGAGGCTTTCTCTGCCCTGTGTGATAGAAAGATTTCCTGTATTTTGGGGATACACACTTGGGCTGCACCCATCAGTAACGGCCTTTGACTCCCCATTAATCCCACTCACTCGCAGCGGAAGTTGTTCCACAGAATGTCCAGCATCAGTTTCATTTTGTCTTTCCAAATCTATTACTCAGGGCTAGAAGGCACAAAGGCCAAATACTTGAAACACTGGTGATTTCTCCACCTGCAGAACGGGAAAGGTGGAGGGCACTGAAGGGAAACACCTTTCATTAAGACCGCCTGAAAATCCACACTTCAGAAAATTACTCTGGCCAGAGAGAACAGGACAAGAGTCCTCCTAAAAAATGGAGGTATCCATAATGCCCATGCAGAGCCCAGACTTTGGAGTATTCGGTAGACAGATTGTCTGCCTTGCATAATATCTGCTTACTTTCAAGTTTGCCATAGGTTCTCTATTCTCACTTCAAATCTATTGCCAGTAACAATAATGGTCATCTCTGCCTCCAAAACACTCCCTCCAAAGGAATATGCTTTCCTCCGTGCCATTTACATACCTACCATTAATTTGCAGTTCTGCTTTCCAAGCATTTTGCCCCTTACTTCTTGTTTAAGATGGTCTAATTCTGAGAGAGCCTGTGCCAGACGAGTTTTGATTTCTTCATATCTTGTTTCAGCAAAGCCAAGATCTCTGTACCACTTCTGAGCCTAACAGGAAGAACAAAAAAGTAAAGCTACTGAGTATAATTAGTCTAGCAGTGATATAATTTCTCAGTACCAGCTTACAATCATGGACTTGAGTCTGATCTCCACATCACAAGTTTTACATTGTTGTAAATTGATTAAAATAAATGGAATTACACAATACACTATAATCTTATTATAAGAAATTAGTAAGACTCTTGAAGTAAGTCCTATAGAAACATATCTAACCAGAGCTATGTACAAAAATAGATTAATTTTTAAATTGATTTCTAAATTTGAAGGTACCTTGAGTATTCTGAATGAAGCTAAAAAAAGCAGTGGTGAATGCACACTCTGTTTCAGAGATTACAGCTTTGAAAGCCCTCAGAGCAAATGGAAAGTAAGATTTTTATCAGCTAGGGGAAAAAAAGTCTTCCTGAGAAATGTCAAAAATGAAAAATGCAAAGGAGGAAAAAACCCAACCACTCCATATGTTCACGTTTATGTTTTTTCTAGGATGAATTTTCTCCACTTATACATGTTAGCTGTAGATTTGAAAATAACAAACAACTAAAAGACAAACAAACCACTTGATAGACCAAGCTGGTTGCCTGACAGCAAGCTCTTTTCTCTTCATTTCTTCTCCCTTGTGAAAGCAAAGTCTTCATATTCTTTTAAGTAAACTGAGGAAGGTGGTATAACACACAAAAGGACTAGAAGGACCCAAGTTTATCAGATTTTTTTAAAAAAATAAAAATAAAATGATCTTTTGAAGTTCAAATTACAAGATCAGAAGTCCTGTACCTAACCATGCATCAACTCATGCAAATCCACCCCTTCATTTCAGTTGCCTCACCTGAAATCTGGGAAGTCTTATAAAGCTGTCAAAGGACAACCATTACGTACGCTCACCTGCTACTCTTACGTGCTCAACACGCTTGTTACTGCCAGTGTTTTTTTCCCAGGAGGTCTGAGCTATGCTTGTTATTGCATGAAACTGCCCCATAAATACACACTTGCCATAAAAGCAATACATTTCTGCTTAGATAAGCGCATGGTGGAGATTGTTCAATAAAAAATAGAAATGTGAAAGCTAATGCATTCAGAAAGGCACAGCACCAAAAGCTTCTTTGGTTGGTATTAAAACCACAGATTTACTTTAGACAGGCACAGAACTAGCCATCCAAACAAGTGTCCATGTAGGTGGTGTTGGACTTCATTTTTACTACACAGATGTCGCTTAAGGGGCAGTGTCCATGCTTTGCACCATCACTGGATACATCGAGACCCCTCGGCAGCATCAGATTTTACGCCATTTTGCCTCTCATTCAAAAACTACTTTGAATTCAGGTTTGCCGTAGCTTTGGGTGATTCTACTGCCTTCTGCTCCCCCTCATTCCTAGTGATGGGGTGGGATGCAGCCAGCCCAGAGATGGCCACACCAGATAGTTTGTGCCGTGTGTCTTTATTAAGCACTCAGCTTCTGTCAAAGTGTGCTGGTGGAACACAGCTCCACCTGAAGTTCTGGCCAATCACAAATGACTGCGCAATTCACCACTGAACTGAAAGATCAAAGAGCTACATTTTGGTTCTGCAGTTTTATAAAAGCGTTAAATCCTGGCAGAAAGAATAGCCAGGTAAGAAAACAAGAAAGGAAACAAATTTGTTGCTCAGAATTTCATCAGAGTGGGAGGTTACCTCTTTTTTTGATTTTTCTAATTCCTTTTGCTGTACTTTGAGTTCCTCTTTTGCCTTTTTGACTTGCTCTTTCATCTCACTGTAGCTTTGAAACATGCTGCCCTGGATACACAACAGAAAGACATGACTCCCCTTACCCATACAAAATGGCACACCAGTTTTTACAGAACCATATACAGTTGCCTTCTGAATTACTAAAAACATTTGCATAAACTCAAAATATTAGAGTTAACTCTTTTCCTGTTGATTATTCTCAACTCCAGCAATAATTCTGCTTTTACAGGAACATAGTAATCTCCATAGAAATTCACTGTGGTGAATTCATGGCTACAGAGAAAAAACGTTGACAAGAAATCCACTATAAGTAAAGACCCTATCTTTAGGCATATGCTTCATGAAAATCAAAACAGTAAAAAAAAATAGACCCTATCAGAATAAAAGTTATTAAGTGAACATGTGTATACTTTTCAATAAGACATTTTTTCACAACCTTGAATACTTCATCTTTATAACAGAAATTTGTGGAAATTAATTTGCTTTACCAGAAGATTTTACTCCTGCAAGAAAATAAATAATTTTTAAAATCCCAGAATAATGCACTCTTTTAAGCATTAATTTTTACTTTGTAGCTTGCTGTATCACTTTAAAATTCTCTAATACAACATTCAGAAAAAAACTCTGTAGTATTTGTTTTCTATTTAAAAGTTAACTTTAGCACCTCAGATCTCCAGCACATGGGAGGTTACAACATTTTCTATACTACAAAGTTAATTTAGTTTTCTTTAGAAGGTCCTGCTTGATAACATACCTCATTGTTATTATTTACCTCTTTTCCAGGCAAAAAGTTTGAGGGGTCTACAACCAGAACTCCTCCTTCTTCAGTCTGAGTTGCACTACATGCTGTTTCAACTTTCTTTGGCTTAAGACCATGTTGTTGACTTTCTTCTTTTAGTTTTACTATCTTTTCCTTTGTTTCCATACTTTTACCTTTTCTCAGCTCTTCATAGGTGAAACCCAAAGATGACATTAATTCTTTCAATTTATTATTTTCTAAAATAAAGTTTGCATTTGCTTTCTGAATTTCCCCAAGCTGTTCTGAAGTTTCTTTCTTGATTCTGTCTATTTCTCTTTTCAGTACGTGTTTTTCCTTCTGTAAATCCGAAATATTTTGATAACAGCTGGTTTTGCATTCTTGAAGTTCTGAAACCAAGGTCCTGTATTTGTCTTGTTCACACCTTACTTCTGCCAGACATCCCAATAAAGTTTCTTTTTCACCTTCTAAAAGATGTATTGTTTGTAAATTACCGTCTCTCTCTTGTATTAATTCGTTATATTTTGCTGCATAATTCTCCTTGTCTTGTAATAATTTAGCTATTTCTTTGAAGCATCTGCTTCTTTCTTCTTTCAGGTCAGAAAGCATCTGGAAATACCTCTTTTTCCTTCCATCCAGGGACAAAACACTCCTGGGAAGTTTATTCGATGCAATTGTCAATGATTCTTTACCAGAATTCCTGTTTTTCTCTTCAACATATGAGAGGTTTTTAGAGGTTTCGACAAAAAATGCTCCTGAGCTCACGGTGTTTTCTTCTGATAAGTTATTGTAGCATCCACCAGCAATTTCTTTCTCATTAAGTAAGTTTTGGAATGAAACAACATTAGCTTCATCTACCGCTAAAATGTATTGAAAATACGCATCCATGTCCTCTTCCAGTGCACACATCATCTGAGCATATCTCTCATTCTCCTGTTGTAATGCACAGACTTTTTTTGAGTAATTTTCGTTCTCTTCCATCAGTAGAAGTATCCTCTGGGAACACATAGCCACCATTTTTTCCAGTGCATATATTTTTACATTACATTCATTACCAGCTTCCAGTGGTGACAGAAGACAGAAACACTCATAAAAATTGCTCCCTGGCAGGAACAGTTTGTTTAAGCATACATCCCTCTCCTGCACAGGAGACAATGTGTTTAGCGGATACCTCTCTTCCTTTGACCAAAAAAATTTCTGAGAGTATGTATATTGCATGTTTTCAGCAACTATTTCTTGACATGAGAAATTCTTCCTGTTTGGTTCACATAGTTTCAGGGTCTGGTTTTTCTTTTCTTTCAGCCCAATATTGCTGGAAGGATTTGTCTGGCAAGTTGGTTTCTGAGGTTGCTGTCCTTTCTCCTCTATTTTTATTACGTCTTCAGTACATACCCTATTCACATCAGAGGTGCAGATTTCTGAGAGGTTTCCTTGTTTCTCCATTAGTTCGGGGCTCCCTTCAAAATGCTTATTTAAATATTTTAAATCAACAGATAAATTTTGGACATCGTGTGGGCTACCTACACTCTGTTTGGCTTCCATTGCTTGCTTCCCGGGCCTGAACAATTCAGTTTTATTTAAAACTTTAGAACTTTCCTCAGGAACACAGGTCACCTGTTGTGGTTCGGCTTGCACATTCTGTATCTCTTGTCCTTTAGCTCTCCTTCTAGAGATCTTTTGGTGATATTTTCCATCATCGACAATTTCATCCAGATGTTTACTTTCACTTAAGTTTTTTGGCAGAATTTGCTTGTTTCCCCAATGTTTTTCCACATCATATTTTTCCAGAAATGATGTGAAAATTTCTGTCTCAGTGCAAGGCATCTTTCCACAAAGAATTGCAGAAGCTTTTTCAGAAAATTTTCCTTCTGCAATAAGGCAGAGGCCATTAGAGCAAAGATTGGTATTTGCCTCACAGAAATCCAAACTCTTAATTTTCTTCACAGTGGTGACAGCTGATATGTGGTAGCCTTCAGGTTCTAACAAGGTAAGTTGAAGCTGCTTCTTCATCAAATCATCAACCACAGAAACAGGCAATGTCTTCGCTGGTAGATCTATAGCTTGTTCCTTCAAGAGAGAAAAGTTTTCTTCAGCTTTTATTTCCTTACTTGCCTCATCAGTAGTTAACTTCTCAGAGCAAGGGGAAAGCAGTCTTGCTGCACAATAACTTGGGGAACATCTGAACAAAGTGAAATTGTCTTCTAGAGCACCTGCCCTCTTTGTTCCAAGGCCAACCTGATAATAGCAAAAGGGAAATGTTTTAAACTGAAAAATATAAGCTAATATATATCTTTCTATGTTACTAATCATAATTTATTTTTCATCCATAAAATATTTGATTACAGACAGATGAGAAAAAAGTTTTCAAATTATTTAAAGATTTGCAATGAGAATAATGATACAAATAAGTCAATTTTCTTACTGCACATCTGTATTCATCTTGAATAACATCTTTAGTAGTTATGATTTAAAGCTACTTTTATATTCATCTTTAAATACAACAACTCTTCACTTTATCTCAAAATTCACAGACTCACTATGCACAAAGACAGCAAGAGTGGTTGTAACTTTTCTTCTCACCTGCTCAATCTCAGCTAGACCAGTAACATTTGCAAAGGCGCTGGAATTGTGTGCCAAAACTGGTAGAAGTTCTACTGGTATCTCCTCCATCTGCTTTAGCCCAGCACAGCGACATCCTGATGTTTCTGTTAGGGTAAAGCACTTGGAAATTGTAATGCAGCTCCCAGATAGTTATATGAAAAACAAACCACAAAACATCTGACCAGATGTTTTGAATAGAGAAGTATTTTAGTGAGAGCATGCTCAAAAACTACCTTTTCTAGCAGAAGCATACATCACCACTGATGCAAAGATAAGCATGGCATTAAACAAGAGAACAAACTTCACAAGAAAACATAAATATTAAGTGCTAAAATAAGGTATATTCGGGCACCCCTCCCAGTGTCTCAAAGCATTTAAAAATGGAAAATACATGTCATTATAGTGAGTAGATGAAAACTCATGAGTTAAATTTACATGTTAAAATTATTCAGTGCAGAATTTCCATATACTGAAATTTACTATAAAATTTCCATCAATGTATATTGGGAGAATTTACCTGAAACAATTTGCCAAGTTCAGAGCTTTCATGTTGCTTGGTCTGAAAAGCAAACCTGACTGCTGCTCAGCATTCCTGAACACTACGCTTCAGCCAGGATATGGGAAGTATCCCTTCATTCCTCATCTCTGTAGCTTCTTGAAAGTTCTCATAGAGTTATCCTCAGCAAGTCTGTAAACAACATCAAGCTGAGTGGTGTGGCTGATGTGCTTGAGGGACAGTATGCCATCCAGAGGGACCCAGACAAGCTTGAGAATTGGGCCCATGTGAACCGCATGAGGTTCAACACAGCTAAGTGCAGGATCCTGCACCTGGGTCGAGGCAACTTTCAGTTATCATTACAGGCTGGGGGATGAAGGGATTGAGAGCAGCCCTGCCGAGAAGGACTCGGGGGTACTGGTGGATGAAAAGCTGGACATGAGCCGACAATGTATGCTGGCAGCCCAGAAGGCCAACTGGATCCCGGGCTGCATCAAAAGAAGCGTGTCCAGCAGGTCGAAGGAGGTGATTCTGCCTCTCTACTCTAGTGAGACCACACCTGGAGTACTGTGTCCAGCTCTGGAGCCCTCAGCACAGAAAGGACATGGACCTGTTGGAGCAGCTCCAGAAGGGGGCCACACAAATGATCAGAGGGATGGAACATCTCTCCCATGAGGACAGGCTGAGAGAGCTGGGGCTGTTCAGCCTGGAGAAGAGAAGGCTCCAGGGAGACCTTATTGCAGCCCTTCAGTACTCAAAGAGGGCCTATAGGAAATAATGAGACAGACTTTTTAGCAGGGCCTCTTGCAATAGGATGAGAGGTAATGGTTTTTAAACTAAAAGAGACTAGATTCAGACTAGATATAAGAAAGAATTCCTTTATGACGAGGGTGATGAAAAACTGCAAGAGGTTTCCCAGACAGGTGGTAGATGTCCCATCCCTGAAAATATTTAAGGTCAGGTTGAATGGGGCTCCAAGCAGCCTGATCTAGTTGAAGGTGTGCCTACTTGTTGCAGGGGAGTTGGACTGGATAACTTTTAAACGTCCCTTCCAACCCAAACTATTCTATGATTCTAGGATTCCAGGATTTCTTGAGAAAGCTCATATCTAAATGCTAGTATCATACTGACAAATAGTTATTGCTTCACCTTCCCAAGATACAGTTTCCAGACTAGAAGACCTTCTAAAAACCTCCTAAGTCATGCAGAGCCCATGCAGGAATTCATCTACAGTTTAATCGCACAGAAATTAAAGCAAAAATTCCAGTTTGATTTCATACCAGACTCTTTAGCATTCAGCAGCACAACTGCAGTAGCTCTGCTTCTGAGTGAATCTAAGACTGCTCCCCATTTCAGATTTTGAATGTCATCCTGAATTAGATCTCCACTCTTAAAGGAAAAAGGAGGAGGAAAAGGAAAGAAAAAAACAAAACAGATTATAAATATACAGTGTTTGTGACATGAAAAACAGGCACATAAATTTCCTTTGCTATTATACATTCAAAAGATACATTATTTCATTATAATTGCTATTATTTCATACAATTTTCTTATTCCAACATTTTCCAGTAAATGTATCAATTTTAGATTTCCCCCTAATGTTTCCTTTATACTTTACAAAAAAGTTAAGGAAGAAAATCTGAGTAATAAGCATGCAATATATCAGATCACAGTTGGAACAGAGACTAAATTATATGCTCATGAACAAAGAGAAAAGAAAGTCCAATCAAGTAGGGAATGAGACTAATAGTTTAGTGCCTAGCTACAAAGACAACTGTTCCTAGGTTGGAAGAAGTCAAAGTAGAATAATTGTTCAAAATAAAATTTTATTTTCCGTGGTTAATTTAATTTAAAAATTTCATATTCTGTTCTTGACATTTATCTTGACTTCGTGACTGAATTTGGAAATTGTGAGAATTTCTGGTGCAAAACAGATACCCTTATTTCTTGATACACAGCAGGTGACGTTTCACACGCACCATGCTCATTTTTAGTGAACAGAAGACTCAGGTTTGATTTTCTCAACAAAACACATAATTGAAGTTGTAGCCAAAACAGCTACAGTGCAGATAACAAGCCAACACAGTCACTTTCATCTTCCTTCATTGTTCTGCATCAAATGCCAGCAGAAAACAAACTTGGTCCCTTTGGGCTCAGCTGCAGATTTAAAATTACATAGAGATGGGAAAGGTAATGACTTCAAAGTCTTCAGTCTGTAGTAGAAAAGCCACTTGATTTTCCACAAGATCACCAGTGAGAATAATTTTGATTTCAACCCACGTCAGCTGCCACACTGTAGTGCTCTATTGTGACATCTTGACTGTGAGGCATGACTTAAATGGAAACCACAACACTTCCAACATTTCTTCCTTCATTTTCTCAGTAATATTGAAACTAGTGTTAATTCCTTGAAACGCATTAATTCCTTTCTTACAAGTTTGCCTTTATTTCTTCCCAGATATCTTGTATTGACATATATGTGGGTTCTGTCAAAAGAAAGTTACAGAAAATTCTGTAAAAGATACAATGCTTGGATGCTGGGAACATCATACTGTGAAATCAAGACCTCAGTTGTCATGTGAAAGCTATGGAAAGATGTTTCATATTTTCTTTCACCAACACCATCAACAGAGCTCTAACATTCACATCCAGAAACTGATAAGACGCAGCCACATGGAACCAGCTGCTTTTTCATGCATTTTTCTTTCAAGCATAGGCTGAAATTGGAATATTGCAGAAAAGATCCTGATACCAAGTTTGGAAATTCAAATTTCCAACAAGATTTATGTAATTACACCTGTCTGCGAGATGCAGGTCACCTCTAGAGTACTGGAACAAAACACCTAATTGGATCCTATGTTATTGCATGAAGATGCAGTAATGACTAATGCTAATTTTCAAGAATAACTGGTGTGCTCAGCATTTGAATGACATGGTGTTTACTAAGGAATTTCATGCCATGTGTGTTTCACAGGAGTCTGATAAGCCTGTCTTCGCAAACCACCTTTTTCCTGGCTGTGAAATAGGCAAATGATCCCATTTGCTGTTTCACTGAAAAACTATATACAAGCAGCTTTCCAGAAAAGTAACAGCATGAAAATCTTTCATGTATTGCACACAATTTCTCATTTTTATAGCTATTGAAGAAGTATGATGAGCTCAAACGGGTTTTTCTTCTAACTGTTTTGGCTTGAATACTACAAGACCAAGGTAAAGAGGTTAGGAAATTCTGTTTTAATTAGGTGTTAATAAAACACAAGATAAGGGGAAAAAGCTCTTTTCAGTTTTACAGCACAACACCAGATGTCTCCCTCCTCCTTTTATCATAAATACTGAATTTTTTTCCCTGTTATCTCAAGCAATTTTCTATTAGAAAAATCCAGTGAATTAGCAGCAGCAGAAGAAAAGACAACCAGAAATGAAGCAGGCACAAGATTTGATGCTGCTGATGCAATACACAGCATGTAAGGAACATAACCTACTGTGCAGCAGACCAAAGTAAACAGGCTTAACACAAATTATGGCCTGTTCATTTATACCAAAGACTGGGTAACTGAGATTCAGTAACTGCCTACGACAGCATGGCTGTACATTAATATTTAGAAAAGAAATTGTTAGAAAACCTTGGGTAGAAGAAGAAATAGAACAGGTACAGCATAGAATGAAAGAGATTTAGTCCCATTTCTTGAGGACTCTTTGGATTAGTCTCAGGCAATTAGTCAGTTGATATATCTTGCATTCACACCTTCAAATAACTCAATGTTTACTTTCTCCTTTTGTCAATTTTCTCAAATCAATATCAATTCTCCAATACTTTTTCCTTGGTTCTGAAAGCCCTCATTGCTGATTTTAGCTGTGCGGTCCCCTCACAGTGCACTCAGCTGTTATACCTTTACACAATTCAGTGCAAGACCCTCTAGAAATATCTTAAAATATTTTCATTCCCAAGAAGAAGTGAACTCACTAGTTAAAGTAACTGTAGCAATGGTTCAGGCTAAGTATAAAAATAAACAACAGGCCCTTTTGCCACCTCCGGGCAGCTACGGAGACTCATGTGGTGAGGCACAGCTTCAGAGCTCTCCCCAAAGGTCACACACGTGCTGCCAGTTACTGCAGGATGATGTTACCACTCTTTCTCCCTCACACAACCTCCTGGCTCTCACTTCTTGGGGCTGTAGAATGGTACAACATCAGTATATCTGCAAAGGTGCATTCAACTACCAGGTTAAAAACTTTGTCTTTATGTCTTCTAGCTTTTAAGGACAAAAGATCCTCTCTACCTTCTCCCAGTTCTGGGAGTACTCACAGTCTGATTGTCGTCCTCTGTTAAAGAGAGGTTTTTTTCCACGTCTATTACCTCTCAGTTAACTGCAGCTAAAATCAGGAGAGTTCTTGGGATATCAGGTCACAATCTGAATTGAGTAGCTGAGTGTGAGGCTTAGCTGATTTCACTTTATTTAACAAACCCTCAGAATAAAAATACGCTCCACCTCAGTGGATAAAGAACAAAACTTCGTCTGAGTCCTCTCCATGAAAAGAATTATTCTTTGTCAGCAAAATGAATTGGCAGAAGCTGAATGCCATATTAGAGCATATGCAGAGCTTTCCCATGCAATGCTGGAGTGAAGTGCTTCAAGCAAACAAATCCTATTCAGTGTATTCAGGGCATATCACGACGCTACAGAGCTGCAAACTACTGAATATCTCAACTCACTCCCAGTCACGAATACTGTATCCATCTTCCCATGTTTACTGTTATCCAGAAAAATCTCATAGACAAGATTTATTGTCAGCTGTGCTTTTTTTCTTCAGCATTTGGGCATGAATAACTTGTGAAAACTCACCCAACCATATCTGTACTCCTTCATTGGATAGTGTCCGCAAGACAGAGCTATCAGAAGTTCTTCTGTAGTCTATTCTGAGTGCAAACTGAGACTTTCTGCATTGGGCACATCACTTAAAAATTTAAGGAAACCAGATATGTGAAGTTTCTTCAATGTGCCCCTAATAAAAGCACTGATGCAATGAAGCTCAACTACTGATCCCCGTAGCTGTGAATTAGACACTATGAGCACTAATGCATCAACAGAAATAAAGGGAAAACATGCAGAAGGGAAAAAGCCACACACTTGCATCTTGATTGCACATCTAATGACAAGTGTAATCCAGGGTGATATAAAAGCAAATTATATTTTGCCTTATTTTTACTTACCAGGTCAACACTGTCATCTCCATTCTCCAATCTTGTGAGTTGTGAGTCCTTTTCTTTCTTCCTCAACATCACTCTACCTTGATCTTTTAAAGCCCTATTTTCATCCAAAAGCTCCTCTATTTTTTCCTGTAGTTTGATTTCAGATAATTTCAGACTATAAACATGATGGCAAGATTCTTCCAATTTTCTTCTGAGAAAGTCTTCAGTGTTCTGAGAGCACTGGAGTTCAGTCAGCAGGTCTGCCTGACCTCTTATGTTGTCCTCTTCTTTTTCCCTTAAGAACTTCAGGTTTTGCCGAAGTGTCTCGAGGTGGCTTTTCATGTCATGCTCCACATTATCAATGCAAGTTTTCAATTCCATCACTTCCACATCAGAGTGTTTACAGCCCTGAGTCCCACTGAATGCTGATTCCAGCTTCTGCTGGAGATACTGCACCGTTCCGTCTTCTAATTCAGATGTCAAAAGAACAATATGGGCACTAAGATCTAGGACTTGCTTTTCCAGCCTAGATACCTCGCCCCGAAGGTGACATTCCCTTTGTCTCAGCACTGCTGTCTGTTGTCTCTGCCTTTGTTTGTAGTGCTCAAAATACTCCAACTGGCTTTTTATTTCATCTTCTTTTGTCTTCAGCCGCTGCTGAAGCCAACGTAATTTTTCCTTTTGCTTCTTCTCTGACTTTTCTCGGTTTTCAACCTACAATTTCAGTGAGTTGTGTGGTTAACATCTTAGTACTAAATCTCTTCTTCCCTTATATATTTTTTTTAATTGTGCAGTAATTCTGCACTTGTAAAAACCTGCATTTATAGCAAAACTGACCTACTGTTTTGTCATTTCAGCCATCACTGTAACATCCCAGTAGCAAACAAATAAAACTCAAACTCGCCAACATCTACTAGTAGAAGTAGTAGTAGTACATAAAATACAGGATGCTTTTAAACACCTTTTGCATGTTTTATAGTACACATGAAATTAAATGAAACCTTTAAACTGGAATCCATACAATCAGTTCTGAACTATACAGTTACATGCCATTAACCCTGACAGTCATGTAGCACTGAGGTGTTAGAGGCAGAGAAGCTGTGGTTCTGTTATAGAAAACATAAAATGCACCTTTCAGAGACCAAGCTTTTGCCCTTTGCCCTTCACCATACATGTCATCTGTCAGCTCCTTTTATGAACCCCCTGAAAAAGGAGAAAGGAACAGATGCCTTTTGAATCAACTTGAGAAAGACTTCGGTATTTTCATTTGCACCAAAGTGTGTTTGAACACAGAGACATACAGAGGTGAAAGATGTCAATGAAAGACAGAGGGGGCTTTCATGATTCACATGCTGCCCTTGTTTTGAGCAGAGTGAGAGCCACCAGAATCATAGGGCCATTGTGGCAACTTTGAAGCAAGACTGAAGGCACAGAGACATTACTCTGTTTCTTCAAGGACTTCCTTAGGTCAGTCTTTTTGACACCCAGTATTTTCCTCTCCAAGGGGTTCACCAACAAGGACAGGAACAGTAAGCTGAAATGTTATGTGAAGCCAGGTAGGTGTGGGATAATAGTTTGGTTAGCTGTTGATGGGAATATGTCATACATATGTCAAAGCTTTCTGAGTCTTGAAAAATACATTTCACTTTTAAATAAAAAAGCAAAGACTATTGTTCATACTTATGAGTCATGCATGGTACCTGCATTCTGTCAGATTATTCAACTTTGACTTAAAATGCCGAGACAATAAAAGAGTATCTTATGATAAACAGAATCAAAAAACACAGTTTCACAGTAGACCATCCCTGAATAACTTTCATTCCTTCTCCATTTTCATGGACCCCTCCAATGAGCTGTGCTCACTAGGTAAAAATGCCTGCTGTGAGTTTTACCAGCCAGCAGCTGACCTTCCTGATAGAACACGTGTACATGAAGAAGAACTAGCACTTGGGAGAACTGAAGGCTTTCAACTGCAGAGCTGACAATTTCACAACACACACGGTGGAGGAGGAGTTGTGAGGACATGGCTTTCTTGGCAATGAGGGAGCAGGTCAGCTTGCTCCAGCAAAGGGCACGCTGGAGAGGAGGGCTCGCACCAACAGGGCTCTGCAGAGTGCTGGCCCACGTGGCAATGCAGCACAGGAAAGAAGGCGAGACCCAAACCAACCTGGGAAAGCTGGAAGAGGACACAAAGCTAAGCAAGAAGCTCCAAGTGGATGCAAGAGCAGGTGGGGCCCAGCTTGAAAATGCATGAGCAATTCCAGAGTCAGTTGACAAGCACTTTATACAGAAAACAGGCTGATTTAGCCATGTTGTGCTGTTGTATCGCATATGGTAGGGAATCAAAATGCTTTATCATGGGGCTAGAAAAATAAAGTCTGACCTAGGGAG
>JAHREE010000245.1:3421565-3520768 GCA_033628505.1 Tringa tobata | reverse complement strand
GATGTGTATAAGAGACAGGGGGGGGGGGGAAGACCAAAAAGTTCTTCTGCTTCCTGTGGTTATAGAAAAAGAGAAAGGCTGAGATGATTTATTGCTTAAAAACAGAGAGGTCACAGGAGATGAGATTGACTTATAAATTATTACCACAAAGAGAAGCTAAACTAGGTCATTTGAAACAATATCCTCACCAAGTTGATCAGGTCCTCCTGAATGTCTCGCAGTTTCCCTTTAACACGCACATTTGCATTTTCAACCTGCTGCAACTTCACATTTAGTTGATCAATTGTCACAAGAAGTGTTTTGTGTGACAGCTCCAGCTCTTTCATCCTGTGATAGTGAGAATGAAGATCTTTGCTAAGTAAATTCCACTCAGTACATTTCCCGATGGATAAGCAGTCATCAGCAATGCATCAATTTATCTTTACTTTTCCATTTTTCTCTCAACAATAAAATAGTAACAAATTGTTGATCACTAATAATAAACACTCAATTCTTAACAAGTCTGTTGGAGTTTGCACATTATGCTGGAGACTCTCAAAACTGTTAAAGACAAGGTCTATGTTTATTGTCTCTGATGGCTTAATACGAAAACCACAAGCAAACACATTTACAAGATTAATGTTCACTGAAGCTTGGCACACTGTATGAAGTAACCACTTACCATAAAGACAACCACAACACTCTGGTCTCTGTATATATCTGATCATTTTGCTAGGTTCACAGTTAGCAAATTCAAATTTTATGATGGTGGTGTTTCCTATCAAAATTAAGTTTACAGGTAACCTACAAGTAACTATGTGTCTTACTGACCAAAGGGAAAACATCTTGTAAGATACCTCACAGTGGGTACTGAAACCTATAGAACATAACTGTATTGACTTTGTCAAAGTTCAGCTTTGTGGACAAAATACAGGTTCGCATCACCTGTGGCTATTAAAATTGTAGTGTAAGATGACGTGGTATGATGTGATGGGGCTTCTCTACGTAGGAGGACGACCTAAGATAATTTTATGAGAGCAAGCTTCATGTTTTCGTTAGAGTTTTCCTTCCCTTTTCAGCCTACAAATCCAAATTTTCTCAATGTTCTAAAGAGTTGTAAATCTCAAAATAACCTTTTCTTGTTAAGGAATTTTTTTTTTCCACTCTCTCATCTCCTGTGGCAGCTACAAAAGCCTATCTTAGAGATACCGCCATTGACCCCTGTGTCCCTCAGGACTGTGATGTACCATATCTTCTTCCTTGAATTTCTTCATTCAACCTTCAACAGTCTTCCTCTCTGCTCCTCTGACCATCTCCATCTTCTAGCTTTGTCTGACTGCCCCTGCCTGCCAAAATTTCCTGCTACTTCCATGCCAGCATGACAACACTACCTTCATTCAAAAAACATGTTTCTGAAGCAAGAGGATTAAGATAGAAAATATATGATTAAATAAGTACCTATTAATATATTGAAGTAAACCCCACCACTGCATAATCTAACACTGGTATCAAAGGAAACTGGGCCACATCCACTCAAAACTCTAACCTGGCTACTTACAGCTACTGACTTTGCTTCTCTCTTTTTCAAATAGTTCTGCCCTCCACATCATTCCTCGTCTTGTCTGTCTGTCCTTCAGCTGCAAGAACTTCAGGCACAGGATTGCTTTTCTTTCTACAAGTACTTTCAGCTAAGATCCCTGAAAATGGGCCTCCTATATCTCAGGCAAGTTGCAGCTGGTCATTTGCTCTGCTTGAGCTGTTCTCTCATACTTACTTTGTTTTGGTTTTAAACAAAAGTTCTTCCCATCTTCCCCTCCCCAAAATCTTTGTTAAAATAGGGCTATTCCTAACAGGTTTCATTGTTATTTGACAAAAACCTGATTATTAAAACATTTCTGGACAAACCCCTTGATGAATCAGAGCAGTTAAGAAGTTATATAGACCATTACTTCAAGTACCATTTATATTGTCTAGCCTTGTAAGTATTTGTCTCTGTTTAGAACAATGCCATTGCTGACTATCAAAAACCTGATCTTATTATTCTAGTCAACTACATAATTAATGCTTAATGGCACCTTTACTTACTGTAATGATCAGCATTAACATACTGAACTAGATGAAACTTTCTGAAACAAGGAACTGTTTTTGCAACACAGTATTCTAAATTAGCTCTTAAAAGGAAAGGAAACCCTTAGAAAGGGATATATTTTTTGTCATGGTTTAACCCCAGCTGGCAAACTAGGACCACAGAGCTGCTTGCTCACTTCACCACACCCTTTCCCCAGGGGAAAAAGGAGAGGAAAGGAAAATAGCAATATTAATAATGGTAAAATAATATACAAAATAAAGTAGAACAACACAAGTCACTCTCACCACCCAGTGATTGGTTACCCAGGCCACCCCACGCAGCGATCACAAATCCCTGCCCCCCCGCCAGACCCCATTTATATACTGAGCATCATGTCTGTGGTATGGAATATTCTGTTGGCCAGCTTATGCTGTCTGTGCTCCTTCTCAGCTTCCATGAGAAGCTGAAAAAGTCCTTGACTAATGTAAAATATCACCTGGCAACAATTTATCAGCATCATTCTCATGCCAAACCCAAAATTACAACAGCTACTAGAAAGAAAATTAACTCTATCCCAGCTGAAAACAGAACAATTTTACAAGCAGAATTTATACTTTATGAATATTTAAGAATGAAAGATCCTGATAAAGCTGTCTGGTTATTTGCTACAAGATTTTAGCTGACACTGTAGAGCCAATTTAAATAATAAAAACAAAACATTGAATATTGCTTTTCTATTCTGTACACAAAACACTTGTACATACATCTTATCAGGCACGCTAAAAACACATGAAGTCTTTACTTTTGCTAGTTTTGCATGTATTATTGGGGCAAAGGGAAGAGTACATTTGTCACATCACATTAATTTTGAATGCAAAACCCCCTTTTATTTACCTGTTTCTTAGGACAGAATCTGACTCCATGTAATCCTCTAGAACACCTTTCAGTTTTCTCTCTGACTTTTCCAGCTCTTTTATTCTGAGGTTCAAATTCTCTTCTCCAGCGCTGTTTGCTTGTTCATCGGGTATGCTTGCATCTTCTAATTCCTGGAAAAGCCAGGAAGTATTGATTTTAACATTGAAATTCAGCATATCACATCCTTCACTATTAGGCATTTTAATACTGTAACAAAATTCTTGTTCTCTCCCAGACGAAGGATCCATGATGAAAAAATGCCAAATAGGTTCTCAATGTACTGCAGACTAAGCATACAATAAAAGAGTCTAAGCCTCTGATGATCAAATGAACAGTCTTTCTCAATTCTGAACACATCTATTATTTATGAGAAAGTCTCATTTCATTAGCCCCAAACTAATTCAACATGTATGAAAGGAGCTGCAGTTCACAACATAAGATCCCCGTAAAAGATTCAATTTGATTAATTCATGAAGGAATTAGGCATCAAAGTTTTGAAAAGAGGCTAATTTTCTACTAAATAGGGGAATAATAAAATTGAGTATGTTTATCACAAAAAAAAATCATACTTATTTTGGATAAAAGTAAGAGAGATATATATATTGTTTCAAGCCATAAGATTAAAAAGGGATATTTTCTATTCAAATTACAATCTACGACTATTTCAGAAAAACATTTTGTGTATTTAACTGGTATTTTGGAATTCTGCATTCAGTAAGATAAGTTTGGTTCATTTCCTTTGCCTCTTTCAGCAATAGCTCTAAAAGTTCAGTCTGCAGTTCACCTTCACTTATACTCTGCAAGTATAGTCCTATAACTGGAATCTGTGAAATGTCTTTGATTTTGCTACATTTGTATTGATTTGGAATTGGATCTGTAATTGAAATTCAACCATTGAGTCTGGACTTATTCTCCAGGAAATAATGCAATTACTTTCTTTTTCTTCTTTTTTTTTGGTAAACAATGCTGAATCTACACAGCAAAGAAAAAGATAGTAATGTTTATTTTTGCCACTGAAGAGTAGAAAACTCAGTGCAAAAAGAATAAACAGTTCTTCTCGTATTGCTCCATGTTTTGATATACTCTATTCCCATATATGGTGAATTAAATCAAATTTTATTGTTTTGGCCCATCGTATCACTGACACAAGGACATTCAGCCACTCAGTCTCTTGAGAATCCATGACAGTTAAAAGCTACAGATGTGGAAAGACAATGTCCACATGGACAACAAAGTTCAAACCACTTTGTGATCCTCTCTAGACTTACCAAGCCCAGTCCCTTCTCAGAGATGATGCATACCTGAGACAATATAATCATGGCTCTCCCCTGACCTGTATACTTTGCCAAGTGGAACAGTATCTTTGATTTTTAGCTCCTTGAGACACTAATATTTTCTCTGTATTTATTTGCAAAGTGAATAGACATCCTGCTCCCTGATAATGGGCATCCCTGAGCACCACTGCAAAAGAATATGTATTCATAGTGGATGTTATTCCTCTGCTTATTCCCAATTTACAGTGAAAGCCAAGTTAACATCATTTTCACCTCCATCCCACTCTAGTGCCCAACTCATAAGCTGTAAAAAGAAAAATTCTTAGCAGTATATTTTGCAGAAAGTAGCCAAGAGATAAAAATGGAGAGAGTGGCTCAGCCAGGAAACAAACTGACACTTTAAATTATTACACTGATTTCTGCTCATGTATATCTATTATATGTTCTTGTTTATAAGTGCACTTTTAGTCACTGATACAAATATAATGAAAGTTAATGCAACAAATTCTAACGTTTATCTCAAACCTCACAATTCATTAGGCCTCTACACTTCTGATGCTTCATCCTGAAAACTGCCAAGTACTGCAGCATAAAACCAGGGAAGCTTTTACAACTGATATCAGAAACAAGAAACTTACTGTTTCCTTTTTCACTTATATAGTTGGGAGAGATGATTGAAAATCTGTGTCAGAGAAAATAAATATCAGACCCATCGTCTTGCATGAACTGAGTATACTCATTACACCCATTCCTAGCTCTGTAATAAATATTAATATGCAATGGATAGTAAGACCAGAAACCTTTCCAAATCTACACATTCTGCTACCTCAGCACAGACTAGAAATATCATGGGTGTCATGGAAAACGTCACCGAAATCAGCCAGTTTCTTTGAGAAGGCTATCACATGTGAATTACAATGCAACAACATGCATAAAAACATGAGAAACAGAAACTGCTCATACCTTTCCTGCTTTGTCACAAAACGGTCTCCCGTCACCGCGGTGCGCTCGCTGCTGCAGCCACATGGTGTGACCATCCCGTGTTTGTGCTTAGAGTTTCATTTCCAAAGCAGCAATGAGCAAAACTATGTCTATGAGAAGAAAGATCATTTCTTTGCCAAGTGAATCACACTTCCCAATTTCTGTTCCCTCATCAGCACCCTGTTTGGTTATGCCAAGCTCTGTTTATCTCCCATTATGACCCTTCTCTTCAGAGTAATGCCAAAACTCTTCCTATTGCAGTGAAGACCTCATTTTTCCACATTCTGTCATCACACTGCTAAAAGCTTTAATCAAAATATGAAAAATGTGTATTTGAAAACACATTCTCTAAATGCTTGCTCCTTTTGAACAACACAGTGTGAGCAACACGTTCTTTTGGCAATCGAGTTTCCAAGCTTCTGCATCATTGTTGTTTCCAATTGAAATTGTGCTTTGTACCAGGAAACAGGGTTATTCAGGCCCTCACACAGGTCACACTTTGCTGCATCCGACTGAATTTTGTGGAGTGCATCAGCTCCTTCAGCAGGTAAATGATGTTGTGTGGTGATTCTTTGTGAAGAGTAAATCCCTGGTCTCTTCTTCAGAGCCTAAAAATGATCAGAGAAAACTGGCTTCTTTTGAGGCTGATTCCTGCACTTCCAACAGTGAGATACTCAGTTTCTTAGTTTTCCTTGTGCTGCTTTGGCTGTTCTTTGCCTTAGGTTATTTTTTCCCACTTTTTCTGATGTACTATCATAACCATCTTATTCCACTCTGTGTTCATGTTGGAGTTCAGTGTGTCCATGAGAGCAAGGTTGTTTCTCTGTAGCTTTTTATGTAGCCCTTTTACACAGAGATTATTTTCAAGAAAATGTAAGGGATGAGAAAGTTATCTTATAATATTGTGCTCTTAATATTTTCAGCTTGCCTCAACATTCCAGAAATAATTAAAATTATCTATTTCTTCATATTGCCTTTCCAGCTCTGAAACAATGATTTGGTTTTCCCTCTTTGAAAGAAAAGCCTAACATTTTTGAATTTTCTAACCATTCTCCGTCTTAAACAACTCTTTTCAACTTTCATTTTTTCAATCTGTGCTTCACCCAAAATTTTTCTTGCAGTTCAGGTGGTCAATGTCCTTGAATGTTTATCTACTTCTGCTGGTTGAAGTTGTGCCATTTTTGCTTCCTGGTAGCTAACAACACTTTGTTTTATTTCACCTGGGAGGATGCCATGATTGCCAAATATTTATTTCCAACTACTTCTCGGCTTATCACCTTCATCTACACACCCATTTCTTCAAGCCCCTCTTTCTTCTTGAGGAGATACCTGAGCACAGAGTACCATGCATTCTCTTTTCCTGACCTCTCAGGCCACCTTGGGATCTTCGATTCTCCCAGTGTCATCTTTACAAGTTATTGCCTTAATTTTCGATAAACATTCAAAAATAATTTATCCCACACAGTTCTTACCCACTTCAAAGTCTGTTTAATTCGGTCTACCATCTTTTCTCTGTCCAAAATCCACCTCTTCTCCACCTGTGGACTTCCAACTTCTGAATTTAATATGAATTTTACCACAGTGGGGCTGTAAATATTTGTTTTCAACTTTGAACAGTTTTTTTCCTGTCAGCTACTTACTATAGAGAACTTATTGTCAAACACTTAGCTTTTTTATATAGATATTAAAAAGGAGATTCTGTGTTTCCTGGGTGAAATGCAAACCACGTTTGTTGAAAGCATGCAGTATGGAGACAAAGATCTCAGTACTGTAAGAAAACCATTTGGTAGATAACAGTTCACATAGCAGCCAGTAATTGCACTTGTATTTTTTCCAGTGTTTGATTGGTGTGAGAGTGCAAATTCTGTTTAGATTTTTTTCAGTGTTTATGATGTGCTGGTCCTTATTTGATTATCAAGTCATTCCAGCTTGAAGCTATATCTTTTAAAAAATCTCTAATTTTAAATTCAAATATTTTGCAGCTTCAAGTATTATGCAAACTTATTTATGAAAAAAAATGCACCAATTTAAAGCTGCTTAATAAATATTTTCTATGTTTTTTGCATGTGGACTCAGCTGTTCACTCCATAGGATCTTTTAATAGCCTGTACAGAAAACAAAAACAGAAAACAAAAAACAACAAAAAAAAAGACAAAAGAAGTCTGCTGAGCTTTAGATAGGTAACATTAATTTAGAAATAAGTATTGGCATCCAGCCCTAAATTCACAGACCCTACAATCTCTTTCTAAAGTTTATATTAGCTTCAAAATAACAAGAACCAAAATTATTATTAGTAAACCGTCTGATTTACCTTGACATAAAGAACAATGTTCAAGGGTTGAACTATAGTTAAATCTCTTAAAATAGGCTTTGCTGTGTTACGTTAATCAGAGACAGATTTACCTCTGGCAAGAAGAGATAAAGGAAATTGCCCTCTACAATAACACCACAATGTGATGTGCACTCCTAGAAATGTGAGAGTTGAGTCGCTGTATGACTACACAGCCATTATCCCTGTGTTAGCCCCTCAAAATGCTTGTCACCAACCTTGAATTTAACTGCTTAAATATTTGTTGTTAATAGGAACAATAGCAGGTTACATCTGCACAATATATTTTCTGGAGACTAATTATACTTGTAATTTCTTTTTTTTTTTTTTTTTCTCCATGGGGACCAATGATACAATTAGCTCTATTAAATTAGCTCTATTAGCACAAAAGCCTATAGATTAGACCTAAGCCTTGAACTCATAAAAATTTTTGAACTAACAGTATTTCAAAATATTTAAAATGGAATTTAAATAATTCTGATGATGTAACTAAATTTATAGAATGTTTATAAATTGTCTCTAAACTTGGCCAGTATACCTTTCACAGTGTTTAAAAACAAATATGTTCATCCACATTTTAGCGCTTCTAACCCTGACTCAAGTGAAAAAGCTGGATGAAACTCAAAGACAATAGTTTGGTGACTTCCTTTCACATTACTCTTTCAAACTTTCATTAACCAAAATAGCATCTGTCCTTTCCAATCTCCACAGAACAGAAAATCCAGCTCAGACTGTGGTAAAGTGAATAGTGTACCACAAGGCTTCTTCTTTCTTCAAACACATCTCTATAACCATGTGCTCAATTTTTGACAAAATAAAGGAAATTTCAAAAGGAAAGATCAAAATGCTGTAATATTGCTCAATTTCAATTACTTTTCAACACCCATCTAGCAACCAAGAGAAAGCTACTGCACTTATAACAAATCAATAATACCCTTGGATTGCATTCCACCCATATGCATCTGCCATCATCTATTGCAAAATATATAACATATGCAGCAATGCTAGTGATCAAACATAGACCCAACTGATGCTCAGTTCCCAAAAGCATCAACAGAAAGCTCATAACTGAATGTACTGGGAGCTGAATAAATCCCCAAAAGTGCCCGTGATAGTACAGATCTGATTTTTCAAAAGTACTCATGATCTGGGCAGAAGAAAATACTTTTCGAGCTCAATGAAAGATAAATATAATAGCTTTTTTGGGTGACTATTGTCATTATGCTTCTTCTTCACACAGTACTTGATAGCAGTTTCAAAGGGGTTGATTAACTGCATCTCCTACTATGAGGAGATTCCATGAACATAATTCACAACAGATCCCAAAGAAGAAAAAACCTGGCAAAATTGTAAAGGTAAAAACACTGTATTTTCAGTTTAAAAACAAAATAAAACAACAACAGCAATAATAAAAAGACTGTAAATATTAAATAGTTTTAAACCATAGCTTAACTCTCTAACAGAGTTAGAGTTTCCATCCTTACGGAACAGCAGTGTACAACTTGCATTGCTCCAGGGAAGAAGGCTAGGACTGATTTTCTAAATTGCATTTCCCACTTGTTCTGTGTGAAAGGTGACCACTGCCACTATAGAGCCTGCTATAGCTGAAGAAATTCACTCTGTCTTCTGCACTGACCTGAAAGGACCAGGACACTGTGGAAAGGATAGCGGGAACGATGGCAGTGTCTCAAGGGAGAGACATGGAGGTTTCTTACCCTGGCCCGTTGCATAGGTACGTGGAGCATCAGTCACACTGCAACCTTCACCATCACCTCATAAAAGGGAAATCAGGTTATTATTTCCTAAGCTATTTTGTGGCTTCAGGGATCTTGAGGAAGTAAAATGAACCCCTTTTTGTATGGGTGGTGATGCTTGCAGGGCTTTTTAGGAAACAAAACTGAAAACCAAAGGGTGTTTGCCGCCCCTCCATCCGGCACAACAGAAGGTAGGATCCTATAGCAATACCTGAACATTTAGGCAATATGCAGATCTGCTCTGCAGATCTGAAAAGCACCCACTGCAGTTAGGGCAGTCAGTATCTTAGAATGCAAAATCATATCTCATTGAAAACTCAATGACCTTCTGCAGAATTCTAGGAAGGTGACTGAAGGCATCCACGTCGGATTTTATAGGTGACTCTTCCTCTCTGTGCAAGCAAAACCAATTATACCCTCCCTGATGGTTTCAGGGTCTTATGAAGACGATTCTCAAAACATGGCAAAATCTAAGAGTTAAAAACTTAGTACAAAGAAATATAAAGAATACCAACCACACGTCTTGGCTCAGTTGTGTCATCAAGGCCACAGAATGAATGCTAGTGAAAAAAACAAAAAAAGGAACAAAAACTATAACATAAGATCAAAAGAAAATGAGGAAAAAAGAAAAGAAAAAAGATGTAAGATATGTAATATGAAATCCAATGACATTAGTTTAGAGCAGTTAGTCTTACATCAATATTAATTGGGTTGATCTGAAAGAGAGATACACTCTACCAATCTTAATCTAAAAAGGGGTACAAAATTCAATATGTGAGGGCAGCTTTACAAACGGTAACATTTGTGGACTAGGTAACTTCAGAAATATTAGGCTCAGCTCTGTGACTCCACTAAGGAAGTATTTATAATTACATGCCCAAAAGCTTTCCTGAACCAAGACTTACCAAGCCAAGGGCGTGAACTGAATGCGACTTAAATGGTAGAGAATCAGTTATGAGAGAAGCATGATGTGTTTAAACAGCATTTGTTTCTCATGTATCAACCCATAGAATGAAACTGAGATTTTACATTATTCTTTTGTATAGCCTTTAGAAGCAAAACAGTTTGCTGAAAAACATAGAGCAAAAATACTGTCATACTTCTGTTTGACAGAATTTTACATAAAACTTAAAAATTTAATCCATTCCTAAAGGAAAATAAAAAGCTGATCTCATGACAGGGTAACTCTAAGTGGTGGATTGCCCTTAGCTACAACCAGCAATAAGGCTCAGCTGTAAATGTTTCCTTCAGAAGCATAAGACTTCACTCCATGAGAAATTATTGTGCTCAGTATCAGCAGCATGTAGGTGTCAGTCTGCACCCACTGACATATTAAACCAAATAATGAAGTAGAAGTACATCATTCATTGATTCCCTGACAACGCTTCCTTCGGGCAGTCAAATTCAGAAAGGGATTTAATCCCAAGGAAAAAAAAATCAAATGTAATACAGACAGAAGGAAGCACTCCACCCACCCAGGAGCTGAAGGATCACAGAAAATGATGAAGCTTTTTTAAGATCTCCCGTTAATGTAACATTAAGGCAAAGAAAATGTTAATCATTTTACCTTGTTACCAGCTTTCTGCTAAGCTTGTGATTAAGCTGTTTCTTTTCTAATACTTTTCCCCACCCATTGCACTGATGAACCAGCACGGATAATGCTAACTTCCATTTTCAAAATTAGCAGTCTGTCTAATCCAGTATCTACTCTCTTACTGTAATGGAAATGATTAAAGGCTTACATTTTGGCAATAGCAACATCTAGAGATTTTGATGGTTTAGACTAGGTGGATAAACACTAATATTTGCAATAATTAACATGGAGAGATATCCCCTGTCCCTCAAGGTTTCTCTACTGTGAGGAGTTAACTGTAGCATCTTAGACATGGCTGGCTGCAGGTATAGAAGTGGTCTGGGGCAGAAGGGGGTAAACGCAGCAAAAGAGCCCTTTAAGGGGTGGACACTGCCTATGTTTCTCTGCTGGTGGAAATGGGACCACTGCCTTCCTGATGGATACAGACAGAACAGCCTCAACCAGGGAGTAGTGGGGGTGATGTAAAGTGACAATTAGCAACAGCAGTAGACAGCCCAGCTCCTTACAGCTCTTCTGGCTCTTCCAGAAACCCAACTGGATACCACAGTTCAAAACGTACAGGACGAGGTACTGCAGAGAGGAGACAAATACTGTGGGAGCAGAAGGGACCAAGGAAGCTGCTGAGGGAATTGTAGCTGCTAGAAGGGTGGGCTGCCAGAGGGGGACACAGTGGGGACTGCCACATCCCGAGAGCAGATGAAGGGACAGTGAGATTAGCGAAGGGTGAGGAAGAAACCTTCCCACATCCAGCGTGCTGCTTCTCAAAGAGTCTCTCAGTTTTGCAAACCCCACTGACCTCCTTCAACTCCCATTCAGAGTCCCCCAAAAGCCTTACTTTTGCTCTTTGATCCTGTTCTGATCCCGAAAGAAAAAAATGATGAATGAAAGCTCCCCTAACTTCTCCATTCAGCCCAGCAGCAGTTTTGTACCTGTATGTGCCAGAGAAAATGAGACCATGTGGCTCATCTTGGCATCAGGGCACTGGTTTAGCAAAAGGAATGTAACCATAACATTTTGGTAGAGCTTAGAGAAAGCCCCATTGTCAGCCTATGCCCTACAGAACATCCCAAACTCCTCAAACATGGGAAACACTTGAGGCCCTGGTCCAGGAACCTCGTGCCATCTCTTGCTTGGGCCCACAGTGACCCAAATACATTTGCTGCCTTAAGCCTCAATCAGAGGTTCTTCAAAAGAGGACAAAATTTGGAACTGGGATATTAATTTGGAACTTGTTTCTACCTTAAAGCAAGAAATATTTTTTCTTTGCAGTGTTCACCACATGCACCTCATTAACTTTTTGTTTAATTTTCAGTTTTTGGAAGTTTTGCAAAGCAGTATTATCCAAAGAACAGGGCTGAGCTAACTGCTTCTATCAGAGACAAACCTTTGTGTTGTTTCTTGATCAGCAAATCCTCCCCCTTCTAGTCTAGTGTCTTTTCAAGACCCCTTGATTCCTTTCTGTATTTGATAGAAAATCCAGATATCAAGTAATTTTGAGTAGATCGGGGACAGAGCTTAATTTCATGTAGCAATGACTTGAACTCAAATTTTATCTTTCTTGTTTTAAAATAGACTTCATGATATTAGGTTAAGTACTATCAAAATCAATGCAACAGTGAAAAATAAATTAGTATGGAAACAAAAATCCATTTTTGTTTGCCCAGGCATTTATTTACCTTTTCTTCAATTTCTTTGAGTTGCCTCTTTTGAAGTTCAATTTTATCTTCTAGTTCTCGAATTCGCTGAAACAGAAAAAAGCAAAATAGAAATTATTATATCTAATTTGAAAAGCATATGAATAAAAAAGTTAAGAAATCGATTAAGAGAAAAAATGCCCATTATTAATGTGATTCTTCCTTTATAGTTATATTAGGCATGTTCATGGCAGGATCGCTCCATATTTTCATGAAATCACGGCATTTTAAACAAGCTGCACATTTAGAACATCGTGTTTACTACCAGGAATCCTAATTGTCACCCCTCGCTAATCATAATTTTAACATATACACACAGATAATTTCAGTTCGCACCAAAATTCTTAGAAGTACAACAATTTTTTCTCTGCAACTGCCAGAAGTTTTTCTACTTACCTTGACAGTCAGCAAATGATACTATTACATTTCTTTTTAACTGTCTATTTTCATTTCCTATAAAACATAATTATGCTTCTGGCATAGTCACGATACACCAGAAAAGCAGAGCAAACAGATTTTCAGATCGTCACCAAGACACCATCCAGAGATTCAGCTCCATCCCATTACCAGAGTCACCTCCCACCAGAGTCAGAGGGAACATCTCCTTCAGTGTAGCTCTCCATATTTTAAAGGATTTTCCTTGTTCAGTTCCACATAGATTCTCCAAAAAAAAATTGTTGTTGGGTCTATATATCCTGTCCTATTTCTGTACCCTTGTTTGCTTTCTATAAGTTAAGCTTCTTTTCTTTTTCTTTTTTATTTTATTTTTCTAGGCTTCTGCATTAAGAAGATGTATTTTATCAAATATTTAGAATATTATAATTGTTACAGATAAAGAAGGTTCATAAATATATATATTTTTAATACAAAACCTGGAATCTCCTGTTAACAGCCACTGGGAATCAAAGAGCAACTTCATACTATCAGCTCTTTTCAGGATTAACTACCTGATCTTTGCCTGGCCTACAATAGTTAAGGTTATTAACAGTTCTGAAATTTGAAAGAGAAATTGTCATGTAGTGTAATTTCTATGCAGGAAGTTAATGAAATTAATGTAGCAGCTGTGGCACTACTCCCAAATTATTTTATTACTCCCAATTTGATTCGAACAATAGTATCTTTTTCAAAACAATATTCAATCGTTATTTGTAAACGTGTGTGATCACTGATGTCAATAGTTGATTACCTGCGTTCAATTCAGAGACCTCAAATAGTGGGAAATGCCCCACAATCATGGTTACCCAGGACAGTTGCAGCAAGGCTGCTCCAATAATCCAATCCAATAACCTTTTTGTACTGGTTTTGAGAACTACAGAATTTGGCATGAACATTTCAAATCTAACCTGGAGCTACCCCAAAGACGTGGTACAACTGCCCTGCAGTTCACCTTGCTTAGGGCATACTAGTCTCCACACAAATATTGCAGACAGGTCACAAGCAACAGCTTTGTTATTGTTGCTGCTGTTTTAAAATAAAAGATTTTGCTTAAATGACTTTTTTGAATATTACACAGTCCGAATAAGTCAATCAAAGCCTCCACTGTATGGTGCTGCCTTGCTCAGAGATTTCCCCAGATAATATAGAAGCACAAATCAGATTACCCTTGTGTGACACGAGTGCGTGCAGCTTTGCTGACAGTAACAAATATCCTGAGCACAGCTGTATTAATTTCACTTTTCCTCTATTACATCTGAATTGATTTATGCTTCATCCACTCCCTGCTCAAGACAAGTCTATCTCTCAAGCAATCATCTTCATATACTATACGTACCAGGAATATTACAATGACTGTAAAAAGCCATGGGATGAGAAGCAGGTGGATGTAATCACCTCTGAGATCTCTGGTCCATCATGTTACACTCCTATTTCCGTCCCACTCATTTCAGCTATGCTGATTCCTACTTACAACCACATCCCAGGTCTGAGTGACACGCTTCAATTCTCTGGGGGTACCGCTATGCTTTGTGATAAAATTTGACCACGGTGAGATAAGTGGAGAGAAGCAATATTTTCAAATATCATTTTCACCTTCAAGATTCATTGTCTGAGATATTTTTTTCAATAGCTGCTATGAACTCGCCTCCAGAAAAAAAGGAAAATAATAAAGCCCCCAAACATCTGGTGGCTTTCTCACCTCAGGGTTTACAGCAAGCGTTATATTATAAAAGAACATGTTAATTGGGGTAATACAGCCTTTTTCAGATTTGGGAATTCTGTTAATTATGTAAAAAAGGAGATGTTATTATTCTCTTATGAATTTTTAATCTTTTCAAAAGATTACAGCTATTCAGCTATTCTCTCCAGCTATTCGTAATAGTTCTAAAAAAAGGGGCTGAGGCTTGTTTTCCAATTCCCACCCATAACCAACCATAATTGTTAACCTTTGTGAGTTTTAACAGTCTTGAGGTGAATAAATAGATATTTTCCTAAAAATCAGTTTAAATATAAAGACGATCTAGCAATTGAAAGGGAATACACATAGGGCTGAATTTCTTAGCAGTGAAAATCTACGAAAAATCCTCAAAACAACTAAATTTATTTCAGTAAGGCAGATGATATATACAGGGTGGATATGGTCTGCAGGGCAGATATTTGCATGTGTAGACCTGTTCCAGACTTACCACTTAAGGATAGTATGTTGAAGACAGGTGACTAGGGTTTAAATAGCTCGTATGTCCCCTATATGAGTGGAAATCACAATGATGGAAGACTTATGCTGCAAATTAGTAAGACTTTGTAACCAACTGCTTTACTATAGAAATTAAGAATTTAAACTTAGGCAGGTCAGAATTTGTTCTAAAATACAACTGTGGGCTGGAGTTTTTCATCAGGTGTCAAAGCTTGGGGGCTGTTTACTTCTAGTTGTTTACTTGCTTTCCGCTGGAGTATTGTAGGAAGGATTATCCAGGAGGATGAAGTGGGTGTAGCTATTCCCATCAATATCCTCTGATTGCACAGGGTCAGCACTGGAAGATAGCCAGCCTGGCTCAGCTATTTATATAGCCTGAAAATTCTGATTTAATTTATTTATTTCCATTTAACAGCAGAGATGGCCTTAAAAATTTATACACATATATGCAATATATTGGCAGAAAAAACCAGATTTACATCTGCGTATAGTATTTAACGCATAAAAATAATTACTTTTCCCCATTGTACCTACCTGCATTTACAGTATTTTCTTTATCATGCAAAGATAGCAATTTCCAAAAAATATGACTTAAAAAAATACATGTAACCTACATGCAACAATTCTAGCTTTAGCAAAAAAACTATCTTCTAGAAGTAGCAAGAGACGTTCCTCAGTCAAAGCTGATATTAAACTACTGAGAAGGGAAATTACACAAAAATTGCGCATACTAATTAAGACCAAAGGCAGGACTGCTTGAGATTCAGTATAAGCATTTACATCTTTATCTACTGTTCCTTTTATTTGCAAGAATTAGCAATCAAGAAGCTGTAAACTCACTCTCAGGTTTTCAACACTTGATTAGATGCTTTCAGTGAATTCTGATTTGTTTATGTTTGCAAAAGCATAATTGTGACAACAAATCATGCAGCACTATTTTATTGTTATCAAGAAATTCTACCTGCCTTCATGCTTCAGGACATAAACTGGTGATCAGTAAGTCAAGCTTTTCCTGCTATGTCATATAGAGTTATAACAATTGTGCTGTAAAAGACGCATTCAGCTCTATCCTTGACAAGGCTCTCAGGAACCTTGCAGGGTAAATCCAGGGCATTTTCAGCTGCACAAAAAACTATGTGAGAAAGCAACAGAATCTACTATATCTTGCTCTCAAATCAATCTTTGTTGAGAAGAAAGCCACAGGCCACTATTTTCTTTACTTTCTTTTTTAAAAAGGGAGGGATGGGAGGTATAGTTAGACACACCTAAAATCAGCACGGTGTTTATGTTTCCTTTAACCCTCCCAGCATCCTCACAGTCCGAGGGAGGATGAGGGACAAAATGGAGCCATGATCTGCTGGGTTCTAGAAATTCCTATGATTCTACGATTAACAGAATCTCCTCAGTCACATGACAGTACCTTTTGGGAACTGACAGGGTCCATGAGAATAACATTGTGTTGTCAAACCACGGGGCCATACAAAGGAATTACTGTAGGCAAACAAAGAGCCACAGTCAGGCAAAAACAGTGCAAAGAGAATGCAACCATGAAAGAGAAGAGCGCAAACATTAGGGACATGGATTCTTAACACAGTCCACCTTGCCTGCATTCAAAACCAACCTGCCAAAATAATGAATACTAATTTGTCATTGATTTTGTTACAATAACAAATAAAACCTCACAAAACTTCTGGATGATGGATAGGTAGATTTGTGAATATTCCCTGTTACTGCCCCATGGAGCTCTCCTGAGTTTTGGAAAGAGGGTTGGAGGAGCATCCATTTCAGGATGGAAGGCACCTACTTGATTCCACTAGCAATGAAGTTTGTTGCTGCTTCTGAGCAAGTGCTTGCAAGCAGCCAGGAAGCAGCAGGGGCTGAAAGGGCCCTACTGCTGTGCTGAGTTAACAGCAGATGGCTCTGCCTGCCCAGCTACGGCTGAAACCACAGCTTCAGCTCTGTCAGGAGCGAGGCTGAGCTGTGATACCCATGTGCATTTCCAGACAGCTACAGAAACAGCTTTTAAGTTCCATTATAAATTTTTTCTTAATAGGAGTTACATGTACCTTATATATGCAAAGGTAGGTGACAGGGCTGTAACCCTGATGGACAGCCTAAAAATGCTAACAATTTGGTTAGGGAGGGAACATCCAGAAAGTTCAGGCAGCTAAAGCATACATTTTCTTTGGAAGTCTGTAGTGCGAAGACAGGCATATGACTGAAAGTCTGCTAAAGAACCCTAACATGGCACTATATATTACATTATACATATATACATTACTGAACAGAGCTATAAAAGGGAAGTTTACCATCATTCATTTCCAATTGTATAAATGATATGTGCACTGACTGCAGTGATCGTATACTGCCCTTCCTCTTCAGTTCAGTGCTCAGAGAGCTCCCAAACACAAAGAGCTGTCAAATTTCCCAAAAGTGGGAAAAGAACCAGTTTCCTCAGCAGAAGATTCCCTCCAAAATGCTCATAACCCTCGTTTTCTTTCACCTCATGAAGAAGTTTGTCTTTCTGGGGAATAGGATACACTTCTTTAAGTGCAATTATTCACTCAAGCAATTACTTTGCTTGGATCCATCCAAGCAGATTTGCATGGCAAGTGCCTTTAGTTTGTATCTTCTAGTACTGGTAGGGAATTAAAGACAAATCAGCTCTTCCTTTTCTGACGTGACAGAGGGCTGAGACACCAAGATGGGACTACACATCATTATTCACAGCAGTTCTAACCTTCCTCCAGGAGGTGAGGCTCCAAGCCCGCATGGAGCACTGCTTTATAGGTGGTATGATGCCTGAGCTGGCTTGTGCTGGACCAATTTGGGTGTCTCTGCACCTACAGGTCAGTTTTCCTGACAGCTGGATAATTTCCTTGGAGACTGTTGTTTTCCAAATGTATCTAAACTCAGCAAAAGACTGGATAACCCTAGATGTAAATTCATTATTCTCATGAATCCCTTTGCACAAGGGTGTAAATAAATGGATAATACAGTTTTAAAAACTGAATTAAAGGCAACAGATTCCTTGCAGACCATTCAAATCAGAGGTCAGGTCCAATGGAATGATATTAATGCATGGTCAGTGAAGAGCCAGCTAGGTACTGATTTCAAAAGGGACATTTCTGTAATTTTTAGAGTGGTGTGCCTCCTGTGGCTACACTGCAACATCAAGGTTGCAAGCCACATCTCTGGGACATCTGAGGAATCAAGGTTTAGGAGAAATACAAGCAACATGATGGTGGATGACTGCCTGGAAATATTACTCTACTTTCACTAATGGAGAAATTCCAATAACATGGGCTTAGAAAACTCAGCTTTCATTATGGAGCAAAGAAATACAAATAATGACGCCGATAGTAGAAACAATGGCACTGTGCTTCCATTACTTAACATCATCGACTGGTTTAGACAAAACAAAAAAATTGCTCTATTAAAAAAAAAAGTTAATTGCGTTCCCACACAGTATATGTGTACATATATACATACGTATATGAAGTACATGTGCCCAACTTGAGTTATAATAACAATCCATCTACACTAAGTACCGTTCCCATTAGTATAGCACCCGTTGTAAAGGAGTGCTGAAATAAATGGAAATCCTTCCAGCGAGCCCTGGATTGCAGTCTCAGAGCTATCATTTTTTGTACTTGAGGCAATAAATCAGCCCAGTAATGATTTATCATAATTTTGAGAGTTTGTCACGGGAGCAACTTTGGCATTACAAAGAAACAAAATTGTTCTCAGCTGCAATGAAGTACCCTACTACTCTAAGATGCTAGGTCCAAATTTCTTCCACCAAGCAAACAAAATGTGTGTATTTCCTCATTTGTTTTAGTTTTTCTTTCATGATCTCAAATTCTGATGAGAAGCTGACTTTGTCTCTTTACAATTACATGGTCCTTTACACGCATTCTGTTTTTTGACGCGATCTTGCAGCTACCTTTTTAGTAGCAAACACAGATTCTGAGAATTTTGGTGTTTTCTGTTTATTGGGTAGTGATGGGGGCTAGGTGAAATGCAATTCTTCATTCAAGTCTTTTATCCTCTCCAATTCACTCACAGCATTAGCCAGTCATCCACAGTCCTGAACTAACATCTCGGATGGTTTGAAATCCTCAAGGAGCTTTGCCGAATGCTACCAAGAAAGGAACTACAGAGACAGATTTCCTCTACCAGACAACAATGACCACAACATCCTTCATACAGGTGTCAAGCTGCAAAACTGATGTTCTTGTTTCCTAGATAAGTGTGCAAGTACAGAGCCCATCTGAATAAACATACTCTGTTACTGACAGCAAAATCAAGATCGATTTATCTGGCTGCAAAATATGCTCCTTGCTGTGCTACTATAGTTGTGAAAACACAAGAATCTGCTAATCAGGGGGTTTAGAAATCACCTTAATAGTTCCTGTGACACACTCTTATTGGATTTACATTCATCTGCAAATCCAAGAAAACAATTTGATAATTTTAGCACAAAGCAGACAAAGAAGGATTTGCTAAGCTGCTTAGAGTCTTGGCTCTGAAATGTTGGGAAGGTTCAGGTTGATGTACATTTGCAAAATAGGCACCATGGATGGACTGTATCAGACCTGAACCGTGTTTTGAATCTTTGAAGCCACCTTATGATCAAGAATGTGTGGCATTCTGCAGCAAAACGTAGCAAGGGAAACATTTTATCAATCTGGCAAAAGGAAGAATCAATATTGTTTCATTATATCATTATTTTAAGCAGCTTCTCAACACTATTAAGACACAGGTATGTAAGATCTTTAATAATGTGAGCAGCATAACTGTGTTACATATATAAATTTAAACAAAAATGAACATAAACTGACTTGCCTTTAGCTATTACTCAAACCAGTAATAACGTGATGGATAAAATTCCTTAATGAAAATAAATATATTGTTTTCTTGACTTTTTTTTTAAACTAATGTATTTTAGCAGTTGTTTAAAAGCCTCTACTATGTTTGCAATACAATTTGCATAGGTAATTGCCACATGCATTTTCTCAAGCTGTTGGATCTGCTACTGAAAGAGGTCTGGACTCAGGAATCCAAATGTTCCCTTTACTCCCGTATTCCTTGAATGTGATTTTGCATAATAGTCACAAGGAAAAAGCAAGAACACTGTAAAAGCATTAGTTTAAGCTATTTTTTTTGTCATCTCATTTTACTTTATGAATGGAAACTTAATACAAATTTCATCCAGTTGAATATAAGAATTATACCTCTCTATATATAAGAACTATACCTCTCTGATTCTCACCAAGGTCTTTCTTTATATAGCAGGTAAAAAATTCATTCCTTTCTATGTTCTGTTGTCTCCACCATGATAATCCAATTAATTGTTACTGAAGTAGCAGAATTGTTCTTGTTAATCTTTATTATGCATTTGTCTTTACTTTATTATGTTTCTTTATTTGTCTTCCTGAGGAGAATGAATCTTTTTAGAGCTGCACTGATGCATTTCTCAGCATGAAAGTTAATATATTCCATTAGAGTGATCTTAGTAGTAAAACAGTGAATTTTATTAATACATTTAGCTTAAAATAATAATTTTTTTATAAGTTGATGCTGAATGACAAAAGATATGGCTTAATTTACTAGTAAAATTGATTTATTATTTTTTAACACTGAGACTTTTAATTTGTGCTATATTAAAAACTACATCATACACTGATATCTAACAAAAAATATCAATGGCCTTATTGCTTTCATTAGGGAAAAACAATAATTAAAGCCACATTAGCCATAAACCTACACAGATTGGCTATTCTAAGTCTATGTGGGCTCAGAAGGAAAAAAAACACATCCAACGTTTTAAAATTGACTTCTTGACAGCCTAGACTCATTATTGGGGGGTAGGAAGAATAATGTAATATTTATTTAGCATTAAATTAGATTATGGTATTTAAACACAAAATATCCATGTAAGTAATTATCATGATATATGTATGAATTGTGCATAAAAAAAATACATCTGCACTTCTATAACAAACTTTACAACACTTTCTTGCATTTCCTCAACTTCCACTGGCCTTTCCTAAGGAACAGGGTATTCAGGATTTCAGATTAGAGGATTTCAGCATTCAAACTGCAGCTGAGTTTTCTTGATTCTAATACTACTTTGAGGCACAAAGTTGCTCTTAACTTGAGTACAACCTCAATTACACCTTGTTTAGGACAGAGGTAGCAGATTCTTCAGATATATTTTGTAGGTATCACACCAGCCTGGCTATCATTACTTATACAGAAAAGTAGCATCTCTGAGGCAGTTAGCAAAGCAGGCACGGTTTGATCTGAAGCCTAAATATACAGAAAACATACCTAAGGAAAAATTGTAGAATAAACAAAATAGAAATGGCTACAGTTAACTCTCATCTGCCGCACATGTCATCTATGGGAAATTACAGAAGTTTATTGTGATGGTGTCATTATAGCAGCAATGACGCCTTGAAAGACTCAATATTCACTCCTGCATGACAAATCAATACCACAGGTCAACTATAATTAACCTAGTCATGATGTGCTTGATGAATACAGATTACAGTTAGACAGCTATTATACGAGCAATTCATGAATATAAAAATGCATTATCAACAGTAATCTATCATATGCTGAACAGCAAAGCACAGAACATTTCTCATCTGCAAGCATTAGTAATTGCAGAAAAAAATAATAAAATCACTGTTGCCCTATGTACTCCTCTTCATGTGTAACTGTATGCAAATGGCTGGGAATGAACTTTGGTAGCATCTTAACACTTCAGAATTAAAATAGAAACATTAAACCAGGTTGTATCTATATAGATTTGGATGTAAAATTAGGAAAACTTATACCTACTTCCTAAATTGTGTGACAAAGCTGTGAGTTTTTGACCAAAGCAGCCTCTCTGGCAGAAGGCAACGTGCCAGAGGAGGCAGTGTCTTTAATTTATCCTCTCTGACACACGGCAATGCAGCAAAGAGGACAAATTTAAGACAGTACTTCCCTGTGCCTATCAATGAAGTACACTGAGCAGAGCATCCTCCCTCACTCTCCCCTTCCCCCAGGAGCCTTCCCAGTCAAACGTTAAACCTTAATAATTCTCCTGGGGTGAAAAATAGGCAGTCTATCAACCAGAACAGATTACACAGCAAAGGGGAGCAGAACAACTGCTGGATTTATCCAAGCTTTTGCTGAACATCTGTTGTATGTCAAGTGGCAAATCTCAGTTTCCTACTTCACACTGGCAATTACTCTATTAACAATTGTGGTTGTTTTTTTTTAAATTAAGGTTTTCAGAAAAAAAAACCAACCACCAAACTAAAAACTCAAACCAAATATCTATTCCAAATGGCTGAGCCAATATAATCTTATACCTACAGTGATATCCAACCCTATGGATTTGTAACAAACTACTCTCCCAGTGTGAAAAGGTGCCTTACTTATGAGAGAGCCAGGAGAACTCATGGAGGAATGGCATCCTCTATTGCCTTGTGTGACATTTAAGCAGTAAGAACTTGGCTTTTCAGGTCAGGGAAAAAAAAAAGGAACAGGAAATTTAGTGAAGGAAATTAGTTTGGTGTTTGTCAATCTCAAGCTATATCTATATTTTGTCATTTCAGGACATATCACTGCTTCTGACTTTTCCTTGGAGTCCATGAAAAAAAAGTGCTTGAGGCATCACATTTTCAGTGAATCCTTCTCTATGGCAGTGGCATACAGAGGTCAGTTTCGAGTTATACATGTTTTGTCCTAAAGGATTTTCCTATGGCTTCTTCTAGTAAAACGTACAAATAAAGTTGCAATTTCTGCTTTTATTACTAATGACCAATCTGGTCAGAGGAGTAAATGCTATAGTTTAAAGAAATCACAGTTAAAATATGTACAGCTATGTTCCAACTACTTAGAGTTGCCTTCAGCATTCCACGGGCTGAAGTATTATATTCAGGTCTAGAACTGAAATTATGGTTTGTTTTACTCTGTAAAACAGAGTAATATTTCACCCAAGAATATTCCAACCCAAGTTAGAATAAAACATCACCAGCTTAGTACAGTACTACAGTGCAATACAGAAAGAAAAAATTTTACACTTTTGGGCAACACAATGAATTAACTTCTTTTTTTCTTACAATTTATACAAAGATGAGACTGCTCTGGGAAATTATTGGATTACATTAATAAAATCTGTCTCTCATATCCTTCCTGATTGGCAGCAACCATTTTTTGAACTGAGTGTGTGTGTCAATCTGCTGCCCTACCAGGATTTCCTAGCTTTTCTTTTTATTTAAAATAACTTAAAATGAAATCAGAATAAATTCTATTTCTGTTATAAATTTTCTTCATGTTTGAGTACTGCCAACCATGCAATTTGAATTAATCTATCCTAATTTAAAGCCTGGTTCTGATGACTTTCCACAGTTTTAAACTCCAGGAGCAGCTACAGTCAAACCAACAGGAATATATTTTAAGTTTGATCCCATCTGGTTTATGTAAAGCACAATTTGATTTTTAAATATTTATTAATTTCAGCCGATAGCACAAACACAATATATTTTTAAGGTGAGATAACCAGGATGCCGTGTGGATTTTTTGTGCGGGTGGTTTTTGGGTTTTGGTTGTTTTTTGTTTGTTTTTTTTTTGTGGGGAGGTGGGGGGAGGAATTGAGTTTGCTTAATGAAGAAGTTGATATAACTGCTTCAGAAACATATATCTATCCGTTTGAAATATTTTTTGTCAGAGATGTTTTTTATAGCTACACCAACACATTTTTCCTCTCTCTCTCGAAATGGCTTAGCATGTTATATACATATAAAAAACTACCCTTTTTAGGGGAACTTGCTAGTAATAATCTTCATATTTTCCAAAGTGCACAAAGTCATGCCACTGCACTGACTAGAGCACAGATGTTACTTTTAAATGAAGTCTTGCTAAAAATAAACCAGACACTGATTTACAAGAGCTTATAATAACAGTGTAGCAGAATGAGACATTTTTGATGGCAATATATACAGGAACAGCAGTTGAACTGCACATACCCTATGGTTAGAAGCAAATATCACAAGCTGCTCATGACAGATTTTTAATTAACATATTTTGCCTCCTCCAAATAGAGAGGATGGTGTAAATCAAAGCACCTTCTTTGACGTAAAGGGAGTATTGTCAATATGCTTCAGCTGAGGATCTGTCCCCCAGACCTGCATGTTGCACTCTGGGTTTAATAAAAGCGCTGTATGCCTTAGCAAGCAGATCTAATCACACAGTCTGTCTAATTTGTCTCCACAGAGGCCTGGTTTCCTTAATACAGAATGGGTGTACGTGAATGGTTCCATTTATATACTAACGAACAGTAATGATGTGGGGCTATGCACAGATGAACAGACCTAGCAATGTAAAACAGGGCCTAATGTCCTAAAATGCATTTATGTCACTGGACTGAAGTTAACACCCAGTGGCTAAGAACTAAGGCTTTATATCTGGACAAAGAAGCACACAAAAAGCAACACAGGCTCACATTTGGACAACAGTTTACCCACTTTTCTTATGCACGCCCCTGTCCCTTTCAGACAGCACGTTCCCCAGCATCTCACAAGCTAAATCCTCCAAGTCCCTGCATGAAGCAGTTCACCTAGAATGAAACCCTGCAGACCTAGCTGCAGCATTCATCACATGCCTTGTCACTTCTCCACCCAGCAGTATGGTCAAGGACCATTTCCATGCAGAAGGAGAGAACTCCTCCTTCTCCATCATCAGATGTTCTTGGACCCCCACTCTCTATGCCTGACACAGCAACTGACTCAGAGAAGGTGGTAGCGAGCCTGCCAGGATAAGCACAGTTGTTCTTTTGAAACCCTTGTATCAGGCAGACCAGAAGTTAATGGGAAAACAAAAAAAAAATTCATCTCCTGATCTCAGTGTCACATGTTCCAAACTCAGGGAACACAGTGAAGGTGTAAGAGAAATGAGACTTCTAGGAAGTCAGAGCTCAGTTTTAACACTGGTGCCATAAGCGCTTCTCGTCACGGCAGGATGACAGGAGATGAGCCCAACAGCGCAAGGCCATCAGTTGTGGTCTATATTCACCTACAAAGCCAACCCAAACAGTGAGAGGCTTGAGCTGGACTAAACACAGTCCTTGCCCCAGTAACCAGCATCTGAGATAGCAACAACCTGCCAAACACATCTGGACAGCAGAGTCTGGCATTTACAATACATGATTCCAGATTTGCACAGAAAGTAGCAAGAGCAACTGGAGGGTGGTCCTCAAGACCTAAGACATCTGGCTGCATCTTCCAGAGGTTACTATAAAGAGGAATCAAAGTCCCTAGGAATGATTATTCCTGCTGGAATAAATGACACCCTGAGACACGCAGTTCCCTTCTTTCCCTGAACATCTGCACAGAAAAACCAGTGATCCTACCAAAAGTTTCTTCAGAAAATAATTACTACACTTTCCAGGAATTTGCCTGAATTCACGTTGTCAGCATTTGTCCTTAAGCAAGTGCCTTAGACAGACAAGGCTTTTCTGAACTAATTTAAAGCCATGAAGGCTAGCAAATGACCTCTTAAAAGACTTCTCATGAATTCCTTTTTTTTTTTTTTTCCCCCCACAATTACCTCAAAGAAATAGAAGGGGGAAAAAAATGAAAAAATTTTATTCCTGTAACTGCTGCTTCTGCCTTTCCTCTTTTCATAGCGTTACACTCTTGCAACCTTCTATTTCGGCTTTTCCTGACTTAGGCCCCTTAAACTTACAACAAGCTCCCCTTGGAGACCTGTGGAAGACTGTGTGGTTGTACACACACGAAACAGATTGTGCGACAGGACCTTGTAGTGAGACAGTGACCCGTTTTGTGTGCGTGTGTGTGTGTGTGTGTGTGTGTACCATGCCCAGTGCAACCGGGTCCCTGACACTGCTCCTCCCTCCTTGACACGGGAGCAAGACAAAGAGTAGACTGAGCGGAACTCCACGAGGTGAGGGTGAAGCGATGCTGTCGTACGGGCAGTGGCGGCGACCACAGAGGTAACACCAACAAGGGAGGAGGGGGGGGAAGGAGGAGAGAGAAGGGGGGGTATTACCTGCTGTGCCTGCTGCAGCAGCTCCATTCGCTCGTGCAAGATCTGGCTGTCAAACTCGCGGCTCTGCCTCAGGATCTGCCGCCGCACCTTCTCCACTGCCGCTCGCAAATCCTCCCGCTGGGCTTCCGTCAGCGACTCGCTCGCCCGCCTTCCCCCATCCTGCTGCAGGGCATTATACAGCGTGGCTTCCAGCTCCTGGATTTTCTAGTGCAACCCAAATCACATACAGACAACAGGCTGCCGTTTGAATCCAGCAAGCAAACGACCCGCCAGCGGCTAGAGGAGAAGGCTAGCAAGCGAAGCCTTAGGCAGGAGGGAAGGACGGACACAGACAGGTAGACAGAAAGCGGCAGCCGTGAGCAGTGAGGAGCATTCCACACAGAGTGCACGTAGCCTCCTGGCACTGATTTACACCCAGGCAATGCTTCCTGTTCTAGTAAATGATTGATTTCTTCTATTCGAGAAAGTTTAGATGGTAGGTCTGTGCTCGGTACATAACAAAACCCCAGTCTCCGATGCTGAACATCACAAAGTTAATGTAAACAAACAGATTCCCTTCAACTGCAACTGAATTGTTAAGCCACCCTGTAAAATAAAAAGCCCACAGGGAAAACCACAAATAACAGAAATCTTGCTGTCTCCCTCTCTCCAGCCTTACTGTCCTGCCATCCGTTGCTCAAAGTCTGTCCCTGGCTTAGTTCAAAGTTGCCATAAACAATGAAGAGAGGAAAACTTGTATAATTGCATACACTAATCCCTCACCAGTCTCTTGCCAGTTGTCAGATTCCTAACCAGATTCTCATGCACTGACCAAAACTGCAGTATTTTTTCAAAGCAGAGAGCACAGGAGAACTTTACATTCATACAGAGAGCTGTATTCCCATGAGTAAAGAGAGAGAGGAATCACGGCAGCTTTTCCCTGATCGCTGGGGTTAGTAGGATCCTATTAAAAAACAGCATCCAGACTGACAATATACTTGGATCAAGAGCATCTGACAACATCCCTTTAGCCCTCATAACACCTTTGTGAGGTAGGTAATTCCATCCATATTAGTGATGCATACACAGCTGCACAGCGAGCTTAAATGGCTTGCCCAAGGTCATGGTGCTAGAAATAGAGCCTGCTTGCTTTTATCTCTGTTATCTCCTCCCAGCACTGGACCTTGCTTCTTTTCTGAAAACATCTTCCACATAAGAAATATTTACAATGTATAAATAATTCTTCAGGCCATTATATTTGGATTCCCTGAAGTCTCCCTATTAACAAGGTCGGGTGTGCAGATTTTAGCAAATCTTAGATAATTCCTAATTGTTGCTTGGCCTGAGAGAAGGCAAGGTTGCAGCCTCCCTTTGGAAAACTAGGAAAGGTAAGGTTCTTTAGGACAGCACAGAAAGGAATCACCTAGGAACAACAGGCATTCCCAACTTGGAATAAGTTAGCAGCAGTAATATTAATAAATGCTTAGGAAAAAGAAAAATTAGAAAAGTTCTAAAGTAACTTCTTGTGTATTTTACCAGTGATAACTTTGTGCACACATAGATCAGCTCTTCCCGTTCCAGGCGTACTAACAAGATGTTCGCAAATTTTAGAATAAGAAATGCAAGGCAAAATCATTACATTTCTTAATAGTATAATCCATTTCCTAAGTCTCCATTTAAGTAGTATTTGATTTTCTAGTCTGGCAGAAAAATAAATCAATTTTAAAAAGAACCCTATATATAATTAAAAGTAAAAAAATCCATCCCGTATTTTATAAAATTTGTTCAAACATGAAAATTTAATGACTGATCTCTTCCTACCATGTATGCCTGGTCCAGAGCTTGCTTCCTGTAGTCCAGTTCTTCCTCTAAATAACCCTTCTGTTTACTGAACAGGTCCTGAGCAATAACAAAAACAAGAGAAGGTTTGTTCTTTATCCTAATTCATGAAGAATCATAAATGCCATCATTTTTATGCGAGCTTGCCACTCGGACGCAAAGAAAACCTGTAGCCAACAACCACATTCATCCTAAGGATATTTGGACTATCCAATTTACAATATGAGCACTTAAAATATGCGCATCATATTAACGAGTTGTACCTGTAAAGTATAGACCTCTGCACCGGTGTACAAACCTGCCTTGACCTGACGGAGGTGCACACAGGCAGAAAGGTGAATGGGAATACGCGTGCTTGTTGCCCAACAGCCGTTACTGGCACAGGGCAGGCCAAGGGAGGAAAGAGAGAAACAACCAAGGGCACTTTATCGCTTCTCTGAAAATACCCAATGTGCACCCTTAAGGAAATTATGGGGAAACCATAATCCATATTGTATTCCAGGCAGAATACATGCAGGGCCCAATGATTAGTGAAGCAGAAGTAAAAGCTCAGTCCTCAACTTGTCAAGGTGGGAAGCCAGTTTGAGATGGGTAAAGTGAGGCCCAGAGGTTAAGTGACTTTAACTGAAGAAGTTTTCAACACACCTAGAATTTACAGTGATTTTTTGCTTTTGTTTTTAAAATCAAACTCAACAACTTTCACAGCTTATAGAATAAATGCCAAATTACATACATAGCATTCTTAAGATGATTGATTGTAGCTTTTATTAACAGTATAAAAAAATCAAATGTTGCTGGTCTGGTTAGTTTTGTTGGATATGGGATTGCCCCAAAGTCACTTATTTGTCCAAATTTTACCTAGAGACATTTATGGGGACTTCTGACAGTTTTTCTGTCAGCTGTGTAGCACTGGCATAGAATTTGCCTAAGCATGAAGTGCGATGATGAATTCTCACTCCAAATATCTGGTCTAAAACAAATCCCTACCGCTCAGCAAATAAATACTTGGGAGCGGATCAGAGCATAAAATGACCACAGAAGACCTCTCACTTGTTAAGAACAACTCATAATTGGTGATAGCAGCAACATACAAGACCAGTAATTAGAGGACTCAGAGGAATAAGTTGTTATTTGTTCTCTGTATAAGAACTATAATATCTATTATATTCAGGTTTTTTGTAAACTTGGAGTTCTTTTAATTACAAATGAATTAATATTGAAAGTAGAACCAAAGTTTAAGTCAGACTTTGATCTTGAGGCTGGAATTGAGTTAGCCACAGATGGTCATCCTATTGCCATTTTAGGATATACTACTTCAGCTGCTGGTCCAGAAGAGCAGGGGTCTCCAACAGGTCCTGTAGGACATATTTCTCAGCCCCTTTTGGACATCTCCAGAACTCTGAAGAATGTAATCTGGCATTAGACATCGTGCTTAAGCAACTGGATCCCACCTCAACCACCCAGGTGGCATTATTTTCTTAGGTGGACTACAGCAACGATTACATGGCTGTGGTACAAGATGCAATACCACCATGCGCTGTGTAACACATAGTAAAGGGCAGGCTGGGTCCTAACAAGTGTCTGACATGAAGTAGACTGACTTGCCCAAGACTATAGAGGGCCAGAGCTACCAACAAGTCCCACAATAACTACGCAGCTGCCCCAATCATGTCGCTTCTCCAAAGGCTGCTGTAAAAGCTGGCCACAAAAAGTGGGAAAGAAACAAGAATAAGATCTCTAACTCTTAATATGATTTCCAAGGACAAATAAACCAGTGCTCAGCCCTTCCGAAATTGTAACACTAGAATATTATTTCTATAGTTGAGTCAGTCATTGGCAATGCAGACTCTCAGATTGCTATGCTAAACAAATAGATGCAGGGCTATCCAGAGTAAAACTTGAAAGCATCACAGGTAATAAGTGGGAGGATAATAAACCAAGTTAGAAAGAAACTACTGTTTTCTGGATCCTTTTATAATCCTTTTTAGAATCTAGTATTTGTGGGCACTTTCCCTCTCCAAAACCTTTGTATTTTTCCTTAAAGTTAAAAAATAAAGAAATACTAAATGTGGAAAGGACTGTACCTATATTAAAGTATAACCAGTATGGGCTACACTCAACAGAGAACACAGTCTGAGCACTTCTTTTTTTGACTGTAGCCCAGACACAAACTTCTTCAGTGGCCCTGGGCAAATCACTCAACCTCCCTGTCTCAGTTTCCCGTTCTTTAAGACTAATGCAATTGCTGATTGCTTATCTACCTGTAAAAGGTGTGGCGAGGATTAATCAGTGTTTGTAAAGCCATTTGAAGATGAGAAGCACAGCGTGAATGGTAAACCAATAAAACCAAACACTCGTTTCATAACTCTTTGTTCAACATACGGAAAAATTAGGTCAGTATAGCACTGAGTTTGTTAGCGCAAGACAGAACTGCTTTTGGGAAAACATTCTGTCTTTAAGCATGAAGACCCTGGGGCAAGAAAGGTCATCTGGAGTAAGAGGTCTTTACAACTTGTCCAGAAGCTGAATATCAGGGAGCAAAGGAATATACTTGACAATTCTACTAACATGACCTCAAGATTAAAAAGCAGATGCTGTTGCCAGAGGAGTTAATACACAGAGAAAGCACAAAGACAATTTCTCACTGTTTGGTTAATATGCTCCATAAAGTTATGCCTTCGTGTTCTGGTTGGTATACATTTTGCTATTTTTGTTCTATATAGCTTTGACAGTTGCCTCCCACCCCAAAGAATACAAGCAATAAATTGTTCTATGAACCTCCTGGGGATTTTACCACGAAGCAATCTTTGTTAAGCAAAGAAAGGCTGCAAATCAACCTGTGATGAAGTTTATACACATTCCCTTAAATTCTGTTTTTCCTAAATTAATTATATTTTTATTTATCACTCCTTACCTTTTCATTCTCCAGGTCTAACATCTTCTGTGTCAGTGCAGCTTCTGTCCCCTCTATCTGTTTTAACCACTACGTGAACACAGCCGTGTGAAGAGGAAAAAAATGAAAAAAACAGAGCTTTTGAACAATTTGCATCGAACATTTTGCAAGTTTGTTGCCAACACTTCCAGGTATATGCTTCCCAATTGCTACCTAAGTCACTTTGAAGTTTGCATAAACAGGTAGTGAAAACATAGGCAGAATGAAGGACTGTAGAAACATACTAAAGACTAACAAGTGAAGGCTGTTTTTTCTACAATAAATTCAGAGGGTTCCCTCCTTTTAAAGTTCAAGGCACAAAACAAACTTGGGTGAAGAATGCAAAATCAGCCTGATTGTTTCCAACTTGATATACCCAGTGTTTATTGGCCTGATTTTCAAAACCATCATATGATTTCAGGACAACAGTTGTGCGTTTTTCCAGATGGCAATCTAAACAAAAGACAAGGTGGCAAACTTGATCCTTTATTTTGCACAGTTTTCTGCACCCTTCATGGGAAGGGACTCACTTCTAAAACATCAATAACGTAGAAGGAACAATAAAATGGACAGACAGATGGAAGTTCATGCAGTTGCTACCACGAATCCCTTACCATTCTGGTGATAAACAAACCAATCAGAAGAATGGCCATTACATTCCAGAGGTAAAGTTACATATTATAGTATCTAAATGCACAGATAAAAGTTTCTTGTTTAATTATTGTCACCATATTTATATTCAGCATTTAAGAATGGATAGAAATGCTCTGTTCTGAATTGTTTTGTTTCATTTCCTTATTGGTCTACAATAAGGACCAATGATTAGCTTACAGACAGTATAACTTAGACTAATGCTTCTTTTTGTAATGCCATCTCCATTAAGACCAACTGTAGTTTTGCCACTAAAAATTATCATTATCCTCAAATGCTTTGCTTACTAACACTAGATTACTCCTGTTTAATTTTTTTGGTAAATATTACATATTGACTTTTTAAATGTAGGGGTTTGGTGAGTTCATTTGGGCTCAGACTCAAAGGAATTAATGACATATCCATTTTTTTCCAAAGATTTAGATAGGAAATCTGCAAACATAAGTTTAAAATCAGCAAAATGTGAATGCATTAATTCATCCTTTTAGACCTTCCACTATTTAAGAGACTGGTGGATAAAAATGCAAACTTGTTTTGTCTATTTTGTACAAAGCTGAAAAAAGTGAACAGTAACACCCAGTGACTCTATTCTCATCAACTTTGCTTTCTTCCTTTTGAAGGTGATAGGCTGAAGATAGTCCTAAAAAAATCCTCTCTGCTGATGAAGGATTCCACAAGACAGTGAGCATTCTGAACCCTTGAAATCAATAGAAATGGGAAGCCTTCAGCATCTCTTACAGCTATCCTCAATATTTGCAAATGAAGGGTTATTTGCAAAAATTAGAGGTCTAATTTTTTTGAAGGTATGAATGATATGCCAAACTGATTCTTATCTTCCTTTGTCTGTAAGCCTCTCTGGAACCAAGGGGTACAGAAGAGACAACCATGTATTTAGGACTCGTAACCAGTTGTAGCATTCAAAATAAGCTTCTGAAATTGTGCCAGCAGAACCCAGAAATTTTCCTTGCCTGACAGCTTGATTTCCAAAAGATCACTTCTAGTGCCTGAATATAATAGATCTGATCTGAATAAACATTGAGTGTGAACTAATTAGCACATGCGAATATAACTAGCACATCTATGTCTGCAGTACCATTGCTCTAGCAAATGGTCCCACTACGAGATGACCATATGCGACAGTTTTGTAATTAAGGAGCTATAAAAATGCACAAGCGAAGCTGCCTAGCCCTTATTTAGAGGGACATCTGAGATGATTACGTTACACTAGAGAAGGCAGTGGAGATGCTTTAAATTTCCTTTAATCTAAACACAGTATATGCACCCAATAGAACTTAGGTTAAAACAACCACCCAATCTTATCAGACTTTGATTTTTTCTGTGCTGTGAAACACAGTATTATGAAATGTGATATTGTTTTTGTTTTGTTAAGGACAGCATAATATTACTTTCTACTATTCTTTGTCTTAGTAAACTTTGAACATGGATAGGGCCTTCTGGAGAAGGCAGAGAGAGAATGGAGAAAATCAGAGTAACTTGATTTAGTCTGTACCTCAAATGTGGACCATGAGAAAAAAAAAAAGCTTTTATGCTTCTCAGAGTACCATCTTGATTCAATTTGCTATCAGCTTGTACTTACTAGGTTACTGTGAGGCACNCTTTACTGAATTCTACCTTTTCACAGAGGGAAAGCACAGTTCCAGCTTGGATTATTGCAACCTGTTCTTCATTTCTCAAATTCTAAAATACAAAAAGATGCATTTTAAATTGAATTAAAAATCCATCCTTCAACAAAAGTGATAAATTTTTACCATACTTGAAAGAATAAATCAGCTATAACATTTAGCATTTTACAAACACTCCCAGAAAGGATCCCATGGTTGAAAGTATTAAAAGCTAGACCAAGGGCCATTAGTCTCCACTCTATTTCAGTACTTCACTCCCATAACACTTTTGCAACAGTTCATCATTCAATGAAAAGTAAGTGGTTTCTGTCAGGGATTTCAAAGTGTTTATTTTTATTTTCTAGCCAGAAAAATGCCAGTTCACTGGACAATAGCCCTGCAGCAAGTGAATCTCCCCCTAATGCACCTCAGAGCCAGACTTCCCACTAACAAAAACAATGCAAAGAAAGAGCAACAGAACTTTCAACACAAAAGTAAACCTAGAGCTTAAAATTAGTTTTATGAAGACTTCAAACCGTTAAAGCTACATTTAAAGTGAACCCAGCTCCATGAATGTTTGTGCCCAAACTGCATGACCAAGATTTTATACAGTATTTGGCAATACAGGGGAAGAAAGGAAACCAGTTATCCTTGCCCTTTCTCCCAGCAAAATCACTCCTGGCAGAGGCATCCTTCACAGTAGCAGGTGCTACTATTACTACTCAAGAGAAAAAACTTCAGGAATAATTTGGTCTAGCTTTCACTTACTTATTTTCTTCCCCTTTACTATTTTATATCTTTTGCCTCTGTCTACTACAGTAGCTTATCCTCATGTCATTCAGCCAAGATCAAATCCTATCTTGAAAAAAATACACTTTTCACAAGCAGCAACTTAACTGAAAGATTTTCTTATAAGTTTGTAAAAGTAGTATCCAACCATTCATATTGTTCATGCAAATATAGGCATATAAAAATCACTGTGCATTTTCTTGAATGTCATTTACTGCTGTGGGGAAAAAAAATGCTTTAAAATAACAATAAAGCTGGAAGTATACGTGAAATTAAAAAATTGTTACCCCATTATCTCCAAGAATATCTAGCTTCTTCATAAGTTCAGATATATTCACGTCCTGAAAAAGATGTTCAACACATTTTTTACACAGTAGGTGAGAAACAGTTTTTATAGGCTACATTTTATGTACTCTTTATTCACTTCTGCATGCAAAAAGACTTGTAAATAAGGGAAAGATTAGTTTTGCATCACAATTACAAAACTGTTATTGATATCAGTGTTACAGATGCTTTCAGAGACAAAACCAAATGTGACTCTTTATTATAGCAAGCAACCTGGATGTGTATGAGGGCAGAATGTTCCTGTACGATGCACATTTACCATCCTGCTGAGCTATGCAGACAAAAGATCAAAACTGATACACAGGCTTAAAGGACTGATTCTTTTTCCTGTTTGTTTGGAGTGGAGCATCAACCTATAGAAGTTAAAATGACAGAGAATATGAACAAAGTAATTGCAAAGGTTTGTTGTGTGGTTTGGTTTTTATTTTCTTTGTTAAACAAAAGAATGGAGTTTCAGATCAGCCTTTCAGTAGAAGAAGGGAATATGTATGGTGGGCTGAACATGCTTTTCCAAACACTATCAGCTCACAACCTTTGTGAGTAGAAAGCCCCATTTCTCTGCCAGGCAGCCCCCAGATCCACAAAAAGCAGCAAAACCCCATCCTTATTAAGGTCCAGTCGCTGAAATCAAGAAAAACACTCCCCTGATGCGAAGAAAAATAAAAAAGAGGAATAAATTCACACACTGTCTGTATTTTACACAGTGCCAGGGACCATTCTTAGGTCCCAGAACTCCATTTTCTACTTTAAAAGTTGTTGGAAATGTTCATGGAACTGATAACTTTTGCTAATCACATTCTCCTGAACTATCCCAAGTATGGTCCCACAAGTTAATGTGGACCAGAGATCATTCCCATCAACAGCTTCTATGCAGTCATGCTATTAGAAGGTAGGAAGGCTTGAGAGCATGGGCAAAGACCCATTCATAATGCTTAATAGACATGCATAAAGCCCGACAGCCTTGTTAAATGCTGGCACCCTCAACTTCTACGCATATTCAGCACTTCTCAGAGGAGACCAACATTTCACAGAGCTGGGTCTTGGCTCACTAGTTTCATTACTTACAGTACCTAACGTGTCAGTTTGCGTCTATGCGTTGTGCAACTGCACTATGTGGGTAGTCAGAATGATCAATCTTTAAAAATTTTTATGCAAATTACATAACTACACCACACTATATTTTCCTATGGTTCAATATCTAATAGATATATTCTCCAGTGAGGAAGGCTTAATCAGAAATGAAAGATTTCTCATGACCAGACACAGATGTGGGTAGAATCTACAAATTATTCCATTCTACCTCCAAAAAAGGCACAATGTGTTGCATTCAAGTTGGTCTATCCTGAGAAGTCCCCTCCCTCTCTTCCCTCACTCCCCAAACACTTCAGCAACATCTCCAAATGTTTCATCAGCTATTAAACAGTGCACACCAAAAATTGTAGAATAGCATGGAGCTTAATACACACTTAAGTTTGGACTAGCGTTAAAACTATTGATTATGATCAGTATTGACAATGTTGAATGGAAACTTCTCTACCTGATGAGTTACACTAGTGAAGAGTGAAATTCCATAAGACATACAAGTTCTTGCACCTATTGAGCCAGAAACACTCATTCTAATTCGTTTCCATGACAAAGCACGTAGAAAGATTTAGAAACCAAAGCAGATTTTACATCATTCTAGAGTCTAATTTTCTACTGATGGCTAACAATTTCTAAAGACACTGAAAACAAAAATTCAACAATTTAAGTATGCCCAGATTAGGTGACTGCCCCTGCTTCCAGGTAAGTGAACTGAAAGACAGAGAGAGAAAAAAACCCCTCTGTTCAGGAATGCAACAGAAGACAATGGAAAAAAATACTAATTCTAGATCCTGGTAAGCTGTACCTGCTACAGGAAATGTGCAAATTAGAGTAACAGATAAGCTAAAAAGCAGGTCTGGCAACCCATGGAGGCTCTATTTGAAAGATAATATGCTAACTGATGACTCCTGGTGTGGTTTGGGGAATGACTACGCAATCAAACAGGTAGGTAACAATCAGCTTTTAACTTTTTTTCTTTTTGACTACTCAGCTCCTTAACAATATGCAGCCTACAATTTCAGTTTAGTATTGTGTTTATTAAGGCACTGAATAGAAACAAGCCTTTGATGACAGGACTTTTAAACACAATTACAAATACAAGCATAATTACTAATGATTGCCATGGAGTGTGACACACAGATATATTCCACTTCAGTTACTGGTAGAAAAGTCACCCCAGCCTGTTGTGCAACATTAATTACAAGGAGAGCCTGAATTCAGTCTGAAGTGAACCAGCACACAAGACCATTTGTACAGACAGCCTATTCAAGGGAGAACAGAAGTGAAGAGAGCAATTCTTGCTTCCTCATAGCAGAAGCTTACTAAGTGACATCCCAGTGTTTATCTTGTGTTTTATCTAAAATGATAGATAGAGTCTCACCTATTTGAATGAGTTTTGGATCAGGTGCCTCATGCTTCCAGGCCCTGCCCTAGGCAAATAACTTAAGCGTATTAATTCAACAACCAAAATGCACAGGTGCTTCGCTAAATTGGGTGTAAAATAAATAGGTGAATGTCATATTTCTGACCTTAGATGAAAGCATTTAATATCAAGAACAAAGTACTGTAGCAAGACTGACAATGAATCACATCAACATCCATATTCTTCCATGTAATGTAGCAGTACCATATACAAAATGTAAACTATTTTGATTGACCAGCCTTCGCTTTCATTGATGAACTTCTGACAGACTACCAGATCATATTCTTATGAAACCCTTTCCCCAGTTAAAAGTACCTTTTCTTACTATACTTTTTTTTTCCAGGTTTTCTTCCCTTCAGCAAGATGGCAAAACATTTGTTTGGATATTGAGCATTCCAAAAAAGTCCCTGGCCATCCAACTGTTACTAATGTTTTACATATACCTTTATTCCTTCCTGTTGACAGAACAGTTGAAGTGCACTTCCATTGTTTTCAGGGAAGGTGGTTATATGAAGATTAAATGCCGGTGACCTTCGTTCTCTCTCCTGAGGAAAGATTTTGTTTAAAAACAACACTTGTGATTATATGTAAATATCTATTTCCCACCTTTGCAAAACATATTGTACATTAAAAAGGCAGATTCCTATTCACATTCCAAATATATGGTATTTCCTCCTATTTTCCCATATCTGAATGATTTTGACTTTAGCCAAGCACAAAAATGGCATTGGCTTCCAACTGATCCCATGCACACACAGTTTCTGCAAAGTTAACTGGCCCTCCTCAGACACAGGAACCCTTGCACATTGCCCAAATGACTGACTGGAGCCCTGAAAAATGCTACAATCTGTTTATGTTGGTTATAACCTTGTTTAACTATTGCTTTCTTTCACGGAAAAAGGACAATTTAGGAAGAAGAAACTGCAGAAAAAAAATTTACACTTCATCAAGAAATAGTATTATCACTGAAGAATTTTCCCAGTAAAATTAAAGCTGTGTATCTGCTCCCTGCTTATTCTACTATTAACCTTTCTACTAGAGCATGTAAAATCCCCAGTCCTATTCACTGCACGAGCCAGGATGTTGGAACATGTTGACAGGCGGCACTACTCTACACTTATGGCGTTCTTTGTGCCCAAACTAGAAATTATAAATTCCCACTTATCTAAAATGACAGTATTTCTAAAACTTAGCCAGCCTATCTACTTGACTTTCATGCATTTCTTCAAAATACAAACCTATTATTTCTTCAGAAGAAATACAGTAAAATAATAAATAAGTGATTTCACTTAAATTTTAACATGCTTGTGAAAGTGACTGGATTGAAGGAGGCTCTGGGCAACCAAGGCACCGTGTCTTACTCTGAATTCTCTATTGCCATGGGAACATGAGTGAGGAAAATCAGATACCCTCTCCATATTCCATGAGGAGGCAGTGGCAACAAGAGTTTCAGTTTCTGACAGTATAATGAAAGAGAGCTACTGCAAAAATTTTAGTTCCTATGACCATCCATGCATTGCCCATTTCCTAAATCACAAAATGAGGTGCTTTAACTGATACGGCAGGCTGCATCCATTCATTTAAGCAAGTTACAAAGCAAGGCACTCTTTTTCATTAACTAACTAAAACCTAATTTGAAACTACAAAGAAGAGAGAAAAATCTCTGTATTCTATACATTTTTACCCCTCATAAGTTCTGTTTTAAATAATTTTTGCCTTAGCAGTCTAATTTTGAAATGGGCCTAAATGAACGAGCTGTTGTAATCCAAAACCAGAAGCTTAATTCTTGTCCAAATTCAGTTACTATTTTAGATCTTTAAAGAAATTTTTTTACTGCATTAAACTCACCTGAATTTGATTGTACTAATTGGTAGACAAATGGTTGTATTTTCTACTCTAGCCCAATTTTCATCCAAAATAATTTAATGGCTCTCAAAAAAATACTGTCCCGATTACCAGAAGCACCCATGATTTTACTAAAATATTCACCCTGTAAGTCACATTTATGTCTATGTGCTTGCCTACTAAGGAAAAAAATCGTTTCTTGCAATCACACAAAAATACTTCCATTGTTATTCTGTGAAACAAGTCTTTAAAGATTTGGCACACGACAAAATTCGACACATCACACGGAGCTATTTTTCATGTGATTCCTCCATGTGAAAAAGACATTCATGAAGGACATATTGAAGCACTTCTTTGCTTTTCCTAAGAAATTTTTTTTGATTGTTCTACTTCTAAGAATACTTATGCTTAAGGAAGCAGTTTCTACTGTAACTGCCAATTCAAATGCTAAACTGTTCAGTATTTTACTTTAGAGTTGCTTAATAACATATAAAGATACATATTAGAATTAGAAGACATTTTTATTTTCTTGAATATCTACTGAAATTCTAATAACCTAAATTCATAATTTTGAGTATAATGGGCTATGACATCAAAATATAGGGTTGATAAGGAAAGGATTAAAAAAAGATTAAGAAATGTCAAAGACAAAAAGCAGAATGTCCACATGACAGGAAGACATGACATTTTCATATTTATCAGAGAAGTTACACATGCCAATTTTTTTGTGAAACGTGCTGGGTGATGAAAATTATGGAGGAGTGACAATGACAGGTTTCTTTTTATTCTAAATGAGACTTTATTCTAAATGGTGTTAAGGATGCTGATGATCTTTGAAACTGAACAATGTGTTATCAGGCAATACACCCGTGTGACAATTGTGCATCACACACGAGTAGTTTAGTGTTACTAAACTCGGCACGGAAGCCATCTATGAGGTGATGAGAAATATTGCTTTTACTTTAATCACGGGCTATATTTTCAAACTGTTATTCACAAATAACTTCACTATTATTCATGCAAAGGATAAGATTTGTTTGCTATCAATCAGCAACATACTACTTCATGTCCAGAAGTTGTACTTGTGTGTCACCAGTTTAACCTTGACATTCTCAGAGAGTTGGTTTTTTTTCCTTTTTTTTCAATGACGGATAATAATTATTTCCAGTCTATAACTATTTTATACCATCAGAAAATGGATTTCAGGTAAGAGAAATTCTTTCAAAGCTCTATCAAAATGTGTTCTTCTAAGATCACTTCATGTGAATGTTGTCAATCTTAAATCAATGTAATTAAAAGCAATTATACGTTGATGTGATGGATGTGTCAGATCTTTAGTCAGATCACTGCATGCAAGATGTGAGAAGGTGTGTTAATTTAAACAATGCCAACCAAGGCTCTAGTATACATACCAAGTGATTTTACATGCACGAAAGGAGAAGTTATGGAAATGAAACAAATAAAAAAGGCAAAATATTGCAAAAAAAAATATTTTATTAGATGAAAAACAAACTATATGCAATATATATTAGCTATATTACATCTTTATAAACATTAGTGAGCACTCTCTCCAAAACACATTAAGGCAGTGGCATCAATTTCATTATCCCAAGATACAACATTTAAAAAATAGATACCTAAGTGATTTCCCTTAAACATGCACCAGACATCAGTAATCTTTACAGGAATTTCAGCTTGGGTTCAAACATAATTTCTGCTCCATTTGAGAGTTTGCAACAGAGAGAATCTCTTACTTCAAGCTCTAGCACTCTGAATTCTAACAGCTCATTCTGGTCTTTTGCATCTTGCATCTCGTTCTTCAGCTGATGCTCTTCTTGTTCCATTCTATAAATCTATGAGACAAACACAACATGAGAACGTCCCATAAGCAATGAGAGAGATACCGTACAGAGTTATGGGCCAGGGGTTTAGACAAAACTGTTAATTATTTCAGCTTCTCATTAAATGTCGGGACTTGTCTTGGAGATAAAGAAGGAACATCACAGAAGAAAGTATTTGTGACAACTGCCAGCAGAAAATGGTTAATGACCTCTTAGAATAATAACCTGGAAGTAGGATGACAAGTGATATGATTATTATATCTAAATATGTTGAGCAATACAAGCTTCTAAAATCGAGTGAATGAAACTGGACTACATTAACATTTGGGTAGACTGTTCTCATTGTCTTTGCATAACTAGTCATCTACTCTCTACAGTGTATGAAAGACAATGATGGAGAGGTTTTAAGGCTTACTTTTTAATTTTCCCAATTTGTGCTCTGGGGCACTAACAATGAAATATAAATAGAAATTCAAACCTGAGTGTTCTTTATGCCAACTAATAAGTTTGGTCTACTGTCTAACTTAACTGGGTGATCTTTTTATTTGTATGAAACTAAATAGAAATGTAATGCCAGGCATAATGTATTGTAATGCTTATAATATCCATGTAACTGTCTGAATAAATTGAGTCCGACTGTAGCTACTCTTAGTCATGAATTTTTCTTTGGTTATCTTATTCCTATAATATTAATATTGATTAATATTGGGCTACCAATTAACAAAAAAAAATTCTTTGACTTCCTGAGTACTAGCTAACTTTCCCACGAATAGCAGTGAAAAATGATGAGAATGCTCAGCTCTCAGCATCTCAGGCAGTAAACGACACGTCTTGAATCAATCAGTATTACTTAATGTATAGAAAAACAGTAAAAAATGTAAGGCTGAAGGCAGCAGGCAATTTTATCAGTGATCATGACAATAATAATCATTGTGTTATTATTTGACATGAGATTCCACATTACACTTAGTATTTCAGACTGTATTTAGTTGGGCGCTAGGAACATCAGCCAGCTCGGGTTCTACTGTTGCCTTTACAATATGTAATTCCACAATAAAGAGCAGCTTCCATTCCCAAAGAGTACAAAAGTATATTAGTACTTTAATCAGAGGCTTTTATCCAAACTCCTGTTTCCAGAGAGGAATAAAATAAGCAATTTTCATGTTGATGCTCCAGTACTTAGTACATTCATTTCCTTTTACAATTCCTTTTCTGATAAAGGGCAGAAATTGTGAAAATATTCCCAGATGCTGAACACATACCTTCTCTAGCAATTCCTGATTTGTTCTGATTAGCAGCTGCTTTTCTTCTACCCATTTTGAATCCTATGAGGAAGAAGAGGATTAAAATATTAAAATTATATGTATTTTGCTAAAGAAGACAAACGAATAACCACAATAATTAGAAGATTTCAGACATCATTGTACATTCAAGTATAAAAACGTTCACACATCAAAAAAAATAAAGCTTTCATAAATATTTCAAGTATAAATAGCATTTTAAGCTACAGAGAAAATAAAAGTTCCTTTCTTTTCCTGAAGCTGAGGGTCTTGTTTCTTAATGCGTTCCAGCTAAGCATATACTTTAAAATATTTACATATAGCAATTGTGGGTGAACCTGGTTATGTGATACTGTATGTCATTTAAAAAACATTTAGTTACTCAGCTTAACTCAAAACTATTTCTTTCCATTGCAAAGAGTTGGGAACTTTTGCAAAATCATTCCATTTTGAGTGGCGTAATACAAATTCCAATGGAGAAAGGGAAAAAAACCACATTTAATTACCCCAAATGACTGATAAAAAGCTTCAGTGGGAGGCAGTTAATTGCCCTCTGCTAGAAGTGTGAGAATCAGGTTAATACAGTGCTTCAGGTGTTCAAATGCTACGGAGGAAGGGAAGTGATACAAGGTATTCTGTACTCCATTTGAAAACTGTATTTCCATTTGATTGCTTATTCCAAAGCCGATCTCCGCTTTTAGGTTCCTCCATGGCTTGAAAAGGCCCCATCAAATATCCCTTTAAATACCCAAGTTACAAATACTCACTGCCAGCCATAGCTGAACATTCATAGTTAATGGATCATAACAGCCAAATTCGCTCTGTTCTCTGTAAAGTATTAACACAACCAAGCTCATATTGCTCTAATAAATTTAATAAAACAATATCATATGTCATACTACAGATCAAATTATTTTCTAGCTACAAAGGACAACTTATTTAAAATGCAAATGTCTCTACTGAAGTATTAAGGCTGATACTTTCTTTGTCATCAAGGTATTTGCACATTGACGCTGCACAAGGAATTAATGAAATAGCCTTGAAATGCCAACCAAAAATATCTAAAACATTATAATATAGTATTTATAGTTTTAAAGAAGTTTAAAGTTATTTTTTTCTATCTACTGTCCACTACATTTACATATTCTACCAATTCATTGTTTCCTTTTCAAACACACTTTAGGACCTGGTTCTCTGAATGAACATTTCACAAGTATTATTAAATCATCATCACTACCATGACCACCTAAATTAAAAAAAAAAATAAATAATCACATAGTGCACAAAGAAATCAGTTTGCCATCATAATCGTTTATTTTGTTGAATGTAAACACTAACAGCTCAGGAGAACTGAGCTAGAGCTCCCAGGAAGTCACTGTGACCACTTCTGTGGAAAGCTAATACCAGGTATAAACAAACTAGCCCACTAGAGACAATTTCATATTGCGCCTTGACACATCCCTGTTGACTTTGTCAGGATTACTAAGAGATACAAGGTTGAAAATGTGGTTATGAATTTCATAATGTAATAACTAATTAAATTCTAATTTCCAGGCATTCCTTTTTGACACTCTGGAATCAAAATCACAGAAGTAATTTCTTACATGTGTATCCATCTTCACTTATCTTATTTACATACACAGTACTTGCATTTTACACTGTAATTAGTCAAGTATTTTGTTAATGTTTTCAATTACACAGCAATTTGCCCACAACACCTTTATCATTAACACACTAAAATGTCAGCAGTAGATCCTTGAGAGGTCTTCAGCTCCAGTTATTCTTCCAAAAGCTCAGTGAGCCATCATTTTTAGATTGGTAACATATTCCCTAATTTTAGTAATATTTTATTTACATCGAATTTAAAACTGTTATTTCAAACAATATAGCATAAAATAACATCTCCCCAATTTTCTCAGTGCATTCTAGCAGTTAAGCAACTGAATATCTTTTACATGCACTCATAACTCTTACTCAGCTTTTTCCTGAAGATCCGAGACATTATTAAATATGCATCAGTACCCACATCTTTGTCAAGTATTTACAAGATATACCGAAAGATAAGGCCTAATTTTACTCTGTCTGATGGTATAGGAATTTGAAAGTAGTTGGGTCCTCCAAGAGTTTAAGCAAAGGAGAGTAACACCGCAAGGCTTCCAGTTACCAGACACACTCAGTGGTTCATTTCTCTAGCTGAAGCATGTGTGGAAGTGATTTATTTTTTAAATTTTTCTACGCTACACACTAAAATATATTCTCCAGTACAAATATAGAATATTTGGTTTATTGGAATTTAGAGCGAATATATACAAAATGGAAAAGAGGAGAAAAGCCTGCACCAAATTACAATGGGAACAGAATTTACAATGATGTACACACGGCTATTTCGATATTACGCTTTAATGTACTATGTGTTAGAAAATGAGTCTTTAATGGCATTTTCTGAGCCTATATAATACTTCCCTTTATTTCGATAATCTATCGATGGAGAAACAATTAAGCTGCATCAGTCACACTAACACACCAGCAAGCAATGAAGATGGCAAGGGCACCACTGCATGCAAGGGAGAAAATGACGTGGTAGAGGACATTAAGAAAGCCTTTTACCTGTCCCTTCTCGATTAGAGCTTTCTCCAGGTCCTCAATTTTTGCCTGACACCTGAGAAGGTCAGCTTGCAGCTGTTCACGAGTCTGCAGAAAAAAAAAGTATTAAAAAGTGTGTGTATATGCATGTACATCCAGGTAGACAGGTAGATTTAATTACACATAGAATCAAAGTAAAGATACTTTCTATCCACTTAAGGGTTGTCCAGCCAGATTTTAATGCTTTTGATTAAAACAATTTTTTTTTTATTTATGTTACAAAATATTTAAAGTGATTAGTTTAACAGTATTTTTCCCTCCTAGACTAAAAAGATGTTATCACTACATATTCAGTTATTCAGTGGCAAAGCTCTTCCCAGAGGGAGAAAAAAAAAAAAAAAAGAAAGGAACTGAAAGAGCTCTGAAAAGCTATTCATAAGCTTCAGTAACTCAGGGCAATTGGGAATAATAGGGCAAGAGAGAAAGAGAATCGCAATAAGCACTGAAAAAGGCCTATAGGTAAATAAATTATATTGACCTAAAATAATTTGTTTATCCCATAAACAGCATACACTAGCTTGTTTTCTCGTTCTTCATGACTATTACACTATTATACTACAGTAGGTATTACTCCTGAGTCCAGTGATGTCCTGAAAGGGATTGGATCATACACAGTGCTAAACAAAAAGTATCTAAACCAAAGGATTTCTCTGCAGACCTTCACTCAGAGGCTCCTTAAGCATCTGCAAGTACTTTTCCCACCCTCTTTCAGGTACTCGTACACCCAAGCAGTTCAAAAATTCCCACAGGGATTTCCTTCTACATCTTTGCATCCTTGTTGTTTACCTTAAGCCTCATTTAAAAGTAACAGGCAATGTTCATCCCACCAGAACATTGGGCCCTACAAAACTAACCATGCAAAAAGCTACTGTCTGACTCATGCAAAAGGTGGATTTGCACGGATGTGACAAGAGAGACCAAAATGTGGTTCCAAAGAAACAGCAACAATTCCAAAGTGTACTAAAGGGACATTTGCAATTGCCTGCAAAATAAAATTTTAAAAAGCTATTACAAAAATATTCATACCAAGGTCTCCCTTCCCATGAAGGCAAAGGAAATATTTAATTGTCTCTCATAACTGTCAAATAGATGGTTGCCTCTGAAATCTTACTTGACTAGTAGATGTAATTATGCCCCCCACCCCGATTGTAGTTTGAGAAATGATCACCAAAGTCCTTATTGCTTTCCTTGGATAAGTGTCCTACTTAAAAGGAGAGTGTTAAATGTGAATAGGTTTTTGTAAGGCGCTGAGAGCTCTAACAAATAAAGCCATAAAGCAATAATTCTAATATTATAAGAACTGTATTTCACAGTGGTTGAGAGCCACTTCAAAGAGCCTTGGAAAATAAAAACCAAAATGACACATTTTAAAGTAAACCCTGAATCTTCTGAATACTATCTCTGGGGATAACAGGCTAACATTTTTAGCTGTAGATAACTCCATAACATCACTAGTGACACACCTCCAGCTGAACTTCCTGCCACTGATCACAACCCTTTAATCTATTTCAGCCAATTTTCAGTCCACTTCACTGTCCACTTGTCTAGTCTGTACTTCATAGGTTTGTCGATGAGAATCTTATGAGGGAGAGTGTCAAAAGACTTATTAAAGTCAAGATAAACAACATCCACTGCTTACAGCTCCTCTGCCAAGCTAGTCATCTCATCATAGAAGGCTCTCAAGCTGGTTAAGCATGATTTCCCCTTCATAAATCCATGCTGATCACTCCCACTCACCCTGTCTTTCAGATATTTGGAAAGTTTCCATGATTATTTGCTCCATCCCTTTCCTAGGGACTGAGGCAGTAACAACCAGCCTTCAGTTCCCCAGATCCTCCTTCTTGCCTTTCTTGAAGACAAGAGTGACATTTGCTTTCTTACAGTCCTCAGGAACCTCCTGCCACGACCCTTCAAAGATCATCGAGAGTGGCCTCGCAATGACATCGATCAACTCTCTGAGTAGTCAGTACTCTACAGGTTCAAGCTGGCAGAATGAAGGACACTAGCTCAATATGACAAAGTTTCCAGCCCTATGGCTATTGCTTGCCCATTTCAATGTTACATGTTCTTTGGTCATTGATCACAATAATCCAAGTAGAGGGTGACTTGTAAATATGCTACGTTTCTAGACATGCCCCTCTTTGCAAGGAGTTGGGAGGAAGCAGAAGAAATTTTGCCTCTAGTTAACTCAGCTCTTTTTTTGATGTCGCTGCTGCTCAGTGAATACATCTGGGGAATGAGTCAGAGCTCACCAATTCATTATGAAGTGATTTCTCTCCTCTCCAGTTCGGAAAAAAACAGAATGGAAGATGTTAGTCTAACTTCTGCTGACCTCATCTCTGCACTACATGGTTAAACACAGTGGTGGCAGAAGGATAGGTGAAAACAGAATACATGCTCTCTCACACCTCAAATAATACCTATAGCACAGAGATTGCTGTGAGGATAAAAAAAAACAACATTTATTTCAGAGTGAGTAATCCGTCACTCCCACATGCTGACCTAATAGGAACAACAGTTAGCTACGTACTTTTTAGTGAAAGAATACTCTCAAACTGAGGTTTTTTTTTTTTAAATTATTATTTCATATATTCAACAAAAAACTTGCAGAAAAATTTTATTTTTCAGATTTGGGTCAGATTTTTAGTATACTGGTATGATAGAAGTACCTAAGTACATATAGCAACCTATTGTCTAATCCACTTTAAATCCATCATGTTGCTATCCAAATTGCAGGTTCAGCTGTGGTATCATTCTCAATAACAGTCTTACTACTGAAATCTTTAATATATTATGCACACTAGAATAAAGCACAATGATATCTTTCTTCTGATCGCACCAGATGAATCTAAATTGTCACCTTATTGTTAATATTCTCAGATCCTCAAAAACATTGTGCTTTGCATTCCACCGACCTGGGAAGATATTTCCTGTTATTCCAAGTCTTTTCAGCTTTTTCAATGATTTCAAAGTTAAAAGAATTCAGTTAAAAAATTACCCTTGCTTCTCTTTCTGCATCCAGGGTTCCACCAACTTGTTCTTGAAGCAACGCGTACGCTCTTTGCAAAGCTTGATACTCTCTTGTTAGCTGGCAGAACCTTAATTCAGCTTCTTCTCTAGGTGTGCTCTTAATGAAGAGGGAAAAAAGTGGTTTTATATAAATACATATGGTAATGGGTTTGTTTATATAGACAGACTCACAAACACAATAAGCAACACAACTCATACTGAGTCTCAAAGTTCAATAAAGGTTTAAAAACTAAAACAAGTAGGAATGGAAGGATGAGAGATCAGTAACTGTTTCGATTGTGCAAATTCAGGACATTGTAAGTTGCTATATAAGGCAGTAATGTATAGAAATGGGAAGAAGCTGACTGGGCAAAGATGAGAGGCAACAGTTCTATGCACCACTGTCTTCAGCAACTCCACTGCCACAGGGGCTTCAGAAGGGGTTCGTTCTACCCTTCTGTCACTCCCTGACTCTGTCTCTGCTGTGCCAGGGTAAAGCATTTTACCATCACAAGTACACTAACACTGAGGTTGTATTTCAATATCCATAAGATGCTTTTATATTTTTTTTATTTTTTTTTAACATGAAGTATTTTTGATGTCTTCATTTTCTTCGCACTTTGAGCAATTGACATCAACACTTTCAAGGTCTTTCCTATAATGCTGAGGGCAAGAAATGTCCTTCCCTTTAATTACTTTTTGCCCCAGGAACTTGAGCTCCAAGGAAAAGAGATTACAATATTATTAGGTATTAAACACAGAAAACTAGGAAGCTTCTTGTGACTGAAGAGTATTAGGCACAAGTTAGTGAACAGGAAAAAAAGATGAAAACCAGCATCTAATTCATGCTTTGTCCTCAGCCCTGCAATCTTTTAAAGTAGGCCAGCTGCACTGTACATCACACAGCTTAGACAAAAACGTGTCAGTGGGTATTTACTACCTATGATTATTTAAGCCCTAATGAATTGCAAAAGCCTCTCTCAGTATTTTAAGTACAGGAATAAAATCCTGGTTGTATCAAAACAGTCAAATAAATTACAAGGTTGAAAAGCAAACTATTGTCTCGTAACTATTGACTTTTGGCATAGCAACATGCCTATTCATTTTCTTTTTGACTAATAAGAAAGGGCCTGAGAAAAAAAAAATTATTTCTCAGCCCAATATCTGCCAAATCTGTCAGGCAGAATATTATCTTATTAATTCTATTGCAATGAGTGTGGATGCATTACTGCATCTGAAACAAAACAAAGCAATTCTCTGCCAAATCTTTCATACTTCCTGCGGCAGAATAGATGAAAAAATTTTTTGCGTTCATACTCGATGTGAATTTTCATAGAATTTAAGAACAAATCACCCACTACTTACATCTTCCAAATCTTCCTCTGGCGTTGCTGGTGTCCTGTCTGTTTTATCTGTGTTATATGAAGTTACAGACGATGTTTCTGAATCAACAGATTCTTCATCAAATCCAAAAAATGTCTCCACAACATGCCTCTGAAAAGTTAGTTTTTCTTAGTTACTAGCAAAACAGTTGGAAAACCCCAACAACCCAGTAAACAGTAGCCAAGGTCTTCTCTGATCATTATTTGAGTATGTAGGAAGAAGAAAAGCTTCCTTTGTAAACCCTTATTCTCTGGTTAAATTAGCTACCTTTTCAACATCATTTGGATAACAACCCTTCAAATAATAATTTCTAAAATTTCATTCAGACTGCATTTTTAAATAAACCGGTTCTACTAAAATCTCCTTCTGAAAGGAGGTTATGCCCTCAAAAAAAAAAAAAAAAAAAAGAAAGAAACCCCAAAATGCCTGTGCTTCTCCATATGCATACAGATAAATACCATGCGGCGCAGAAGGCAAAGAGCTTTTGAACAATCTTTAGAAACAACCTTCCTTTTGCAAGCTACTAGACCACTATTATCCTTCTCTGTTATTTAGGAAGCTGGTGATCCTTTCACCAGGTAAAGCCATAGCTAAGCTGCTTAAGAGAAATGCTTCCCTGGGATAATTTCATCCTTTCCTCCAGCATTCACATGCTGCACTAGTTTGTTCATCATTCTTTCCTACTTAACAAAACAAAGGACATGGGAAACAGGGTTAAATTCTACTCTAGTAATATAAGGATTTGTCCAGAAAACTGTTCTCTCACACTTGAACTACAAACATTTCAGACTCCCCTCTCATAAGCACAAAAACTAAGACTTTGGGAGATGATCCATCCAGCTTTTCTCCCATGCTGAATACTGGTTGCAGCCTACAATCATCTAACAGTAACATTATAAATAAATATTGAGAGTTGAAAACAGGGCTAAAGAAATGGTGGTACTTTCCAGTTGTAAGGAAGACAAACAGATTTACAATTTGGGTTCCCCATTCAACTCGTGAGGAAGAACTCCTTTCTGACTCCAAACTGATGAGCAGACACAGTTCCATAAAGATGAAGGTAGATTAAATGGAGGTAAAGACGATGATGGCAGGTAAACAAAAACCAAGAGACTTCCATGAAAACCGCATTCTCATTTTGCAGTGTGGATACTTTTTACTCAAAGAAGCTGAGAATAAACCCAAAACAAAGCTGCATGGAGACTCTTATGCCAATACTTTTATATCCTGCTCTTCTGCCTGTACCAGCTTCTTTATGGATAGTGCTCAAAACAAGCAGCCAGTGCTTTGGAGGAGCCTAGCCACGGACAAGCAAACTCAGAGGACTGAAGAACAGCTGAACCTGCTCACACCTCCTGCTTCAAGGGTGCTTGGCCTTGGATAAATGCACTTGAGCAAAGCTCAACCAAACCCCGCAATAAACTATAGGCTTGAAAGATGACAAAGTAAGTGTCAAGTCTTGACTTTAATAAGGCTGCTAGAAGGGACTTCTAAAAGATGGAGAACAAAACTCCAGTTATTATCACATATATGGCACAGACAACACATGAAGATTAGCAGCAGCTTAGTTAAAACTGACAACAAAGTATCATACCTACAGGGTTTTTTGCTATACTTCTGCTATACAGCCACTTTTGTAAATACCTCAGGTTGACTATGTATCTTCATTTAACCCTGCACGCACACACCCACGCACACTGTTTGAAGCAGTGAAAAAACAACCATAAACCAACAGTGGGGTTGATTTCATACAAACATATATAGGCTTGAGAAGATACTTTAAGCAATGCTGTTATTTTGATAAAAGAGAATAGTAACAAAAATAGGGAAAAATAATTTATTAGATAAATCACTTGATTATTAGATGGGAGGGAATTATGCAAGAAAATTGGTATTTCCCTTAGCAATAAAATACCCCAATATTTCATGGAGAGTTAAAAGTAAAAAAAATATTAAATACTATACAGACTGCCCTATGGAGCTATGAGTGAACCACTTATTTATTTTTAATGACTCCATCCTCTTTAGAGGAGCTGTAGATTTATCATTTTCTGGAGCAGACACTTTCCATAGAAATAGAGTATTTAACCACTGTATATTATTATTACTGTACATGTATAAATTGCTTCATGACATAATTACAAAATATCTAGTTTTACTGTTGATCATCTAGTATCTGAAGCAACTGGCTACAAGTGATTCACAGCAAAACCACAACAAATTAACTGCTAAGGGAACAGCTGTAGAGAGAGAGGAAAAAAAAAGGAAAAAAAGAAGACAGCCGATTCATACACAGTTTGTTGATAAACACTGTAATAAATAATAAAGCATAAACAAATACACCAACTCCAAGGGAGATTCCCCATGAGCTGAATCACAATGGCTATTTAAAAGTATATACAAATGTAGAATATTCACTGGATTTTTGTAACTATACACTATTTTCATTCAAGTTTCATTCAAACTTTTCTTAAAAATGGGAACATTCTCATTTAACAACTTAAATATTCTTTTGTATTGATTTGTACACTTGTTAATTCCAAATGATAATTTCATAACTGAGAAAATAGTCATGTAAATTGTTAGAACAGTCTGATTTAAATTCTAATTTCCACTGGTTACTGCCATGCATTTGATAGCAAGTATTTTTTATGTGGATTTATATCAATGTTCTCACATAATTTTAAAGTAAAATTATGCATTAGGTCCTTATCACTCAAGTATTAACGCTTCTATTGAAGTACGGAGCTCAGTAAATATCGAAGTTTTGAATGTTATAAATCAAGAGTGACACATAGACCATATTATATGCAAATATCAATACACCCTCATATTTTAAATGGTTTGGATCAGATATATTTACATATAATCTGATTTCTCTGTTGCTAAAGTAGTTTCACTTTACAATTAAATGTCTAATTTTCAAGTACTTAATCTAACATGGTGAAAATGATCCAAGATTAATTTCCTTGAAATGCAATCGGATGAGGTAATCAGTAACTTCTTACCTTCATGCTTATAAGTCATTTCTTGGCAGCCAGAAAAATAGAGGCACACCAATAAACAGAGGCAGATAAAAAAAGAAAAATATAAAACAAGAAATATGAACTCCATCACACCAGCGTGCAGGCTTTCCAATGCCACAAATACAGTTTATTTATTATAAAGAAACAAATCCATCCTGCAGTTTCCAAACGAATTAGGCAATTATGCCTTATTTTCAAACGCATGACTCCATCAATCATGGAATCACTGCAACTCCATTCTATGTTTCAAAAATGCCAAAAATACCATCTCTGGAGTTTCTGGATTATTTCACTACCAAAATTAGGGGGGGAAAAAACCCAACCCACCAAAGAAAAAAAAATAGAAAAGGAAAAAAACACCTGGAAAAAAGCCTGTTTTAAACAGCAAAAGAAAATTCATCTCTGGTACATCTTTTTCCCAACAAGTCTAATGGCACATCAATGTAAAAACATTAAAAAATAAAAAAAATCTCTATCAATTTAGGCTGCTTCACTTCAGAGAAAACTATCCTACAATACTTGAATATACCGAGTCTTCTGAACACCTTACATCTGCAGAGGTTACAAAGCCCCATCACACTATGCTCCTCCTTTCCTCGGGGGAACCTGAGCCAGTTGTGAGAGCTGTTCCATGGACTCCTGTGCCCCACAGTAATTAAAAGAGGGCTCAGACAAAGCTAGACTAGCAACAGTAACCTAGTGTACCTACAGAGCTCCAGAGACAGCATAGACACCTGATTGAAAAAAAAAAAAAAAAATCCTTGGTATTTTCAAAAGTTTCTCACTGAACTGATGTTATTTAGACCCAATAAGGCTATAATGGCTACTGGACTAGTCTGACAGATCATTCACACAAGCTGTCTTAAAGATGGAGAAAGGCATGCCATGGGTTTTGTTCCAGCTAACAGGAATCACTGTCAGGAGAATACCCATCTTAGAAAACAAATGCAGACCCTGTCCAGTTAGAGTACCTTGAAAATTAGGGAATCAGGAGTGTAAAAGTACCCACTTAAGAGAAGCTGTAAGTCTAAGCCTTTACCCTTTTTACCAAGTTCCTGTTTATTAGAACCAAAAAAGAAGGAACGTTTCTAAACCTTCAAGTCTGAGCTTATATCTGACCACGTTCATGATACCTAATTCTCATCAGTTATTTCGCTTTTCACTTTGTCAAGGGAAGTGGGACACAGCTGGAAACAGATCCAACTCCAACAGCCAAACTGGGTAATTCACTGTGTTAATGTTAACTTTATATTTAACAAATCTTAGAAAAGTAAAACCAAAGATTTACGTCAGTAATTTCCCCTTCTGAGCGGTTGGTTAGGACAGATACACAAATAAATTCTTCTACGATTATATATAGGTTATCATCTGCATGATATAAGAGTCTCACATAGATCATAGACAGAAATAGACTTGCACTGCACATGTCTATATATAAAGCAACTCATCTTAGACTCTCTTCAGAGTCCACAGGCGAAATAGGCAATTTTAGGACAAAACTAATACGGCCTATTTAGATACCTATTTCCAGAGGAGAACAATCACCACTTAATGTTACCACTTGGTCCAGAGTGAGATGTCTGTCTATCACCTCCATTAATGACATCTAATAAGTCACATCTAATGGCACATTTGCAATGCTTGGTTAGATGAATCCTACCATTTTCATCTGGATTCCTGAGATAGGGTGTAAAAACAGAGAGGATGAAGATGCTACAATCTGGGTAAGCAGCCCATTCTAAATAGATTGTTTAAATAAAAAAATGCCAGAAAATAGCTTCCTTTGAGGATTCTGATCCTCACAGGACCACACAGGTGACCTGGAAGGAAACCAGCCTGTATGCCAGGATTGGATTTTTAGAAGCTATCATCAAAAATGTTTAAACTCCAAGTCAGCGCTGCATATACCTGTGAATAGCCTACAGGTTTATACGATGGCAAGTAATACGACAGTAATAAATATGTTATATATTGACAGTATATTGACTTCTTTCCTTCCTTAAGGAATTAGCTCATTTAGAAACTCTCTATATAGTTATATAATAACTAATATAGTATATATACTAGCATAGTATATATAGTCCCATTCAGTCTTCTCTCACAACTGTCTCTCTTTTTCAGTTGTTTTTGTTTTATAGTCCTGCTTTCCCTTTGAGGGGCTAGCATCAAATAAAATTTAAAACAGCCAATTTCATATCGACACCGAAGAGCTAACGGAAAGGTGATGGAATAACTAGTGGGAGTTATGTCTGCTGACTAATTTGTTCTTTCTGGTGTATCAATCATATCATTAAATAAGAAACAAACGCCTACTAACTCTGCTGCTCATATGCCCGCAATCCTTGCAGTAATCTCTGCAGGAGACCCCCAATTATACTACTCTTACCACATGAAAAATAGCACTGCCACAATTTCTTTAATGGTATCATGCACATTTTCTCCAACACTCATGTTGTTTAGCTCTTGCTTTGGTCAAAAAGAAAAGAAGATACCACAAAAGCAGCAGCTTGCTTAAGAGAAAATAAGTAAAAGGAAAAGGCACAGAGTCTAGGTCAGCTGAAGTTCTAACACAGAACATTTTTAAGACATAAATGAATAATTATGAAAGTTTTCAGTCTGTAGAAATTAGCATCACTAGTTATCAACTCCTAAAAATTTAAATTAAGCAGTTTTATTTTAGGAACTTTACAACTTAGTAAAAGATTCTACACAATGAATGTAAAATTGGATAATGGATAATAACTAGAGAGAGGACTATAGAAATTACATTATTATTTACATAGAAATATATGTTTAATTTTATGTCCTGTTTTTAAACTTGCTGTCAACACACAAACTTCCAGATATACTACACCAAGAAATAATGGTTCAGGGTTACTGTAAATACACTTGGTGTCTATCACATTTTTCTGTGAGGTAATGGAAAGTTATGTGAGATTTATTACTACTACTGAATGTTTCTTTCTTCATGTGTAAAAGACACATCATTATTCAAAACATAATTTGAAGAAATTACCGCTGAAACAGATAATCCCAAAGGACAGACCTTTGGGATTACAGAATGTAGAGCAATAAAAAAGCACCACCTGGAGGTCACCAGGAATATATGATGCAGAACACACTAACAACAAGCACCAATTTATGACAGAATGTATCTTATGCTACCATATAGATGGCAATGATCTCTCCACCCTTCATTTCCATTTTTTTCTCTCTTACCCCATTCTCCTCCCCTTTTTCACAAAAAAAAAAATTATTCAGCAAAATTAATGACTTTAAGTACATCTTACAATAAACACTGAAGTTACACTCTGAAGCAAAACTTTACTGTTTCTAAGATCTAAATTTTTCTCGTGAACTTTGCATTCTAGAGCAAAATAGAGAATACCAGAGAAAAATAGTTAGAATCTTCTTATTACTTATGTATTACGTACAGAAATGTCATTTCAATAACATCTATAGCATGAGTTAAAGTTTTTGTGATCAAGAAGATCTACTTGCTACAAGTAGTTTAAAGAGTGTATTTTCTCTAAAAAGGACTGAGCATTTGTCCTTTGAAATGGTAGTTGTTTCAAGTCATTGCATCATTTAGACCTCAAGCTACCTGAATATTTAGGCCATAATGGCTAAAAGTGTAATTATATTGTTTATTTATAACAAAAAACAAAACAGCAACAACTTGTGCAGTACAAGATTTGCAGCTCCTGAATTATCCTAAGAAAAAGTTAATAAGCAGTCACTAGGAAAAATAGAAGAATTGTATGAAATTTTACCATTAGTTTAAGTAGAGCTCTGATTTCAGGCAGTATTTGAAATGAGCACTGTTCACAGCAGCCAAAATGCATGGAAAACTGAAAGTTTGCTCACCTTTGGAGGCTTCAGACTTTTTCTCCTCTGTTTTTTAGACCGTAATAACCGCTCCCTTTCCTAGAAGGGAAAAGAGAACATTTTAGTATGGGTTTCTTTTATGTATTTAGGTATGTCTAGCACAAAGAAGCACCGTTCCAGTTTTCTTAAAGCCTATGGTAAAGCCAACTCAAAGACAATGTCTTTATCCTTTTGAATAACACCACATTGGTATAACATCATGCTGTACTTTATCCCTTTAAGTGCCTTATCCCTTTAGCACACAAGCCTTCAGCCATATACTTCACACACTTGATGGAAGTTGGCAAGAAAAGGCTTTGTTAAATACTGGGCACAGATTTCTGACAGTTCTTTTGACTCTTTTACCAAGAAGCTCACTATGGAAACAGAATTCATGATCTCACTCCAGTGCTCCAACCATCCTGAAGTAGCTGGTCGGTAGCCAAAAATTAGTCCAGCCTTAGTAATTACAAGTCATTGCATCAGGCATACTCTGATATACAACCACGCATATGCAGATACAGTGTTGCACGTGACTTATCTTTGTAGCGCAAAAGTCTCAAATCCAAAGGCACTTTCACTTAGTCTGTGTCAATTTAGTCTACTTTTTTTTTTCTACTGTGACCTTGGAACAAGATCATAATTAACTATATCATAATATAAGGAGGTTATAACTAGAAAAAGGCAGGGGTTATGAACATTCAAGCCCAAGAGTACTGCCTTGAATTCCAAAGAAGAGCAGAAAGAGAAGGTAAAAAACGCAAAGGTGAGGACAAGCAAAACAACAACACGGGAAGCAGGTGATCTGTCTCCTTGCCTTTTTCCTGATTCTTTCCTTAGCTCTGCATCTTTGTTTGAAACATCTCTGTTTTTAAAAGAATGATAGCAAGTTCCAGTTATTGCTTGCTGCATGGTATTATTCTATTCAAAGTTATTTGCTTTATACTCAGTTCAGAAATTGGATAATAGGAAGCCCCAGTGGAAACCACAATGAAAAATGTTCATCATTATCAGCACATGGTTCTGAACAAAGTTTTGGAAAATATGAAATAATTGAGAAAAGCACAATAAATTATATGTAGCACCTTTAATACACGTGGTTTTCAGAATAAGGGAAAGAAATGACTGCCAAGGTAGAATGGGGCAAGTATTTCAAGCTGAAGAATAATTAATATATTAAGGTCAAGCTGAAAACAGAAAGTTGAATTTTAGGCAGCGTGGAAGAAAAATGCTCCCTCTTCCAATACCTGGTTAAGCCACAGTCCCTGCTTTAACCTAAGTCTCCGACATCCCAAGCAAGTGTCCAAACAGTTGGAGAAACCAGCTAGTCTTCTCGTTCATTCCTTCCTTTCCTCTCACCTCGGTGCAGAACATACAAACACCTAAAAAGTCCCCCACTCCTCCTGTTTCTAAACTTGTTTGTAAGAAGACTGCTTAATTTACTGCCTTGGTAATACACCGAGCTACCAGAACAATAATAATGCCAATTAAAAAACACCATTTGCTGTATCACTAGCATCTTTTGCAATCATCTGAGTTTACCTTGACAGATTTCCTTTTAAGAACTGACCAGAAAAAAATACCATTTATACGGCTTCAAGAGCACCAAAGATACCCTACAAATGACAATACTAACCAATTCAGACAACTGTATTGCCTAAGACTATCATTCTTATTTCTGTGTATCATATTGGTCTCAGCTGGGGGTAAGCTGATAATTTTTGCATTAATCAGGTATGTGACATGTGGGTCATTCTTGATAATTATGATACATTTGTATTCTGTAGAGGTGTGGTTTGAGCCAGAAAAGACAGCTGAAAAGCACAATGGAAGTGCAGATATCCCCTGTATTCATATCGAAGGCAAAGCATCAATTAGTGTGTACTGCCAACCAAAGCAGTATCCTAGTTAACAATTTAACTTATTTCTGACAGTGAAAAAGTATCTGTAAATCGGAAACAAAGCAAAAATGAAACCATATTTTTAAATATTTATTTATTTGACTTTCACACTAATCACAAGTTGACCAAAGTTGGATACAATATATTTTCCTCAGATTACTGGCTGAAACAGTAAAAAGAGAGTCCTTTCATACTCACACTGAAATATAAGTGAGGTTGTATCTGCCATATACTGAGAATTTAACATCATGCCACAGTCCCTGCCTGTACAGTTGTATTTGGAAGGTAAAGCAGCACTGTTCTGTGAATCAGACCCTACATCGTAGCGTCTGAGTAACATCCTACTGCTTGTAACACTGTGACACTGGAGAATGCATGCAGACATCAATCTTTGGCACCGATTACAGAGAGAAATCCTGGGTCAAAATCTCAGAGGGACTGCCAAGACTAGAGACAATGTTCCAGACAGAGCAGTAACACATCTTGTTGTTTTATCTTTTTGGATTTTCTATGTTCATTTTCCATGTTGTATCCATTTGTTTAATTTTTTTATTTAGACAGAATGAGCTTAAACTCATTTTATCATTTTGTAGCAGTCAGTAGTGTCATTTGAGATGCTCTAGAATAGTCTGCCTGAGTTCCAGATGCTGCTCCAGAAGGGCAGGGTCTCTCAGAGATGACACGTCATTTCTGCCAGCACCAGAAGAGTGTATCATACATTGCACTAAATAGCACCAGACAACTCTAACACAACCCAAGAGAGTCACAATCAAACAGTGCAAACATCTATGAGCACCACCTTAAGTGTTCTTCACAGTCAGAGGGCAGCAGCTGTGCAATTTTAATCTTAAACTATGCTGCTACCTATGTTTGAATGAATCATGCATATTTCTCTCCACGTGTTATAAAGACAGCTAGCGTGGCCAGCTCAGTTGGAGATGCTTAGTTAAGTGAAATGAATGCCAACCTGCATGTTCCTTTCTTTTGGGAGAACTTCTAGATGGGGGGATCGGTTGGCTTTGCACCAGGGTCTACATCCAACACGTTTCAGTCACTAAGTTTTGAAACGTGATCTTTCCTTCAAGTTCTTCAGTTGTTGACAGTCAATTTTGTAAGTTAGGTGGATGGACCGATGCACTTCTTTCCACAAGCAGCGCATAATAAGTCAGTATTTTATAGTACAGACATTGAAACACATTCCAAATAAATTATTTCACTACCTGAGAAATAACAAAGAACCCTTCCATGCCAAAGAACTACTTCTGTATCACTACAACAACTGGAGTTAAAATATTGCTCTCAAATCTTTAGCTTGCCTATAGATGTGTGTGCATGCACATGTGTATACCAGTCATAAACATTACCACTGTGAGATCATCAATAACATGCTGCTGTTCTTTGACTTGCAGTCTAAGGAACTCAATTTCTTGTTCCTCCCGTGTGCTGCTGAGATCATTCAAAGATGTGTGCCTCTTCAGTGCTGGTTGTGCAGATAACTTCTCTTTCTACAAAAATTAAAATAAAATTGAAAAAAAAAAATTGAACAAAAAGAACTTTTTAAGGTCTCTTGCTAGAACATGAGGAAAATTCTCATGTGTGATGTAGTAATCAAGAATTCTTTGGACTCATCAGTGCATACTCCACTACAAAATAAGGCCTCTTTCAACCAAAAAAAAATAGATTACATATTCTGTATGCCTCAGTGTTAGTATTTCACATAAGATATTTTAAAACAGAATCAAAGAACATAATCTGAGACAAAATTAGTAGACAAGTGAACTAAACGATCTAACACAGTAGAGCTCGAATTCAGTTCTGACTTCTAATCATAAAAGCAGCATTTATTAAAGCTGATTTTTAGTGAAACATTTTTATAGCCTCCAAACACATTTTGTCTATCTGTGATCCCTTCCCTTAATCAGCATGAATTGATACAACACAAAGCACATGTCACTCTGCATTTAGAGTATGAATATTCAGTTACATTGACTGAATTCAAGACTTTGAAATACCTGTATTAGAGTAAAAGCCTCACATACACTTCCACCTGAAAAGTAACTGTGTGCAATGTGTTCTTATAACATGATGTCAGAGATAATTACTCACCAATTCTACATTTTCCCTTGATAGATTTTTTATTTTCTCTTCCATTCGCTGGATACATTGCAACATATCATCATTTTTTTTGCTCATCCTCTTATTTTTTTCTACCAAAGGCTTCAACTGACTTTCTGTCTCCCGAGAACGTTTCAGCTGCAAATGGCAAAGGATCAGCGTGAGCTGTGCTTTAGTTTATACTTGTAGGAAAGAAGAAATACGAGTGTTTTTACTTGCCTTCTTCCTTCATTCAGAAATTTTAGTTCTTTCATTAAGTGGCATCTGATATAGAATACTGCTGAACTAAGAACTACAGGAGTCCAAACAGATAAGAAATAGTACTTCTGTAAGTCTACAAAAACACTGGTCACTGGATTTTGCTCTTGGAAAACACTTATGATAATCCATAAACGTGATTTGTTGGTAAACTAATCTCATTTCTTAAAGCTTTTTGTGAGCAACTAGGTCTCTAAGGTAGTTGTTTTCACTGCCCCTTAGAAGGAGTAAACTCTTCCTACTGTACTCTAAAAACCCTATACCTAATGTGCAATTAGAGCAATGAGAAAGTCAGCCAGAGGGCACAGATTCAATCTCAGCATACTGCTGACATTTTCAAGCTGCTCAATTTTGTTCCTGTGGTTTTATGATGTTAGACAATTATGTGAAGCAAATTACTGTGCTCTCTTGCATTTGTGTGTATTCAATATTTCATTCTCTTTGTTTCATTAATCCTTGAGCTGATTTGTTTGTAAAAAAAAAAAAAATCTATTTTTTCCAATCAAAAGATTTTTCAATTTACTGAGTTTTAACTGGAATGAGAAAAATTTAATCTTTCTTCTGAGATAATTTCACTGAGTATTTGGTTTTCTGTTTCATTCTCAGGAGAAAATTATTTTTCAGCATGTTTATTCACACCAGTTCACTGATATTACTGGGTATATGTAATATTGTCTCCCAATATGACAAAACCTTCTCCATATCTTTCTCCATATGTGTTTCTTATACCTTTAGGTCAAGTATCAAGAAGAACATTGACTGAGTCATACATGCCCTCCATCTAGAGGGACGCTGAAGGATAGATGTTGCAGTACTTCAGCATTCCTCAATGATGTTTTGAATTACTTATGTCCACAGAAAGGACTAGGAGGCTGAATTATCTTGTCTTTACATAATGCAATCTTGAAAAAAAGGCAAGACGTTCTTGAGAGTGTAGAGAAAAGTAAGTGTAGCAGTAAAAGTGGAAAAAAACCCAAAACAAGAAACACCCAGCACCTAGGCAAAGTAGCAAAAATGGTGAGCTGTAGCCAGGCTAACACCCATGTTCTTCTCACCCCAAGAAACTTAAATTGTTAGTGATGACATCAATTTTTTCATATGAAAGGGCAGTTTAGACTATACAGCTGTTTGAAGAGAAGTTTAAAGGAAAAGACACAATTACGTTCTCAATTAATTCAATTTTAGCCTAGCATTGTTCAATTATCTTTACTAATCAATTCAGCCAAGATATCAGACAAGAAAACTTCAAAAATTAGCTCTTTCAATAATCATTGAGATGTCATAACTAAATTAAGTCCTTTTATGATAAACCAAAGCCTTCCTAACTCAATACAAAGAGCTAAGTCTGACAAAGCAAGGAGGAAGATGTCAATGCTTCACTCTTGACTGACACGCAGCAAGAGTGCCCTCTCCTTCTGCCCTCACCATACATCATAGCATTTTTTTTAGAATCAGATACATAGCTTGCATAAGGGAAAATTTCCATCTGACTAGAATGAAAAATCTTTTCTTCCACCACTAGAAATAGGGCATTAGGAGAGGACATACGTAACGATTCTTATTGTAAAAACTCACCTCCTGTCCCAGTCAATGGGAATTTTACCATTAACTGCAGTACAAGCAATTAAGTAGCGATGCAGACTAATAAAATTCATTCTTAAAATTCTTGTCATATCCTTTCTTTTGAAAGTTACTATCACTCTCCTAGGATAATTTCACCTACTTAAGAGATTTCCCTTGAGAAATGGCAGATTTTTCATCTCCAGCACAAAAAAGTTTTTTTAACTCCTAGCTAGCATAAGCATGACACAAAACCAATGTCAAATTTCAAAAAGATTAATGTAGTAAGTTAAGTGCATAGATTATGCATGTTTTACAAAACATCATTACACAGTGCCACAGCAAAGCTACCAGAAAATTTGATTAAGATGATCCCAAAATAAATTTATAAAGTTTTATTTTTCTAGTGCAAGAGAGATTCCATCCATGTCTTTTATGGGCACAAAGTGAATTTCTATAGAAATTTCTGTAATATTTAGTTACAATTGAGAACAACCAGGACTAATTTGTAAATAATTTATAACACTGACTTTCCAGCGTTAAATCTTTTCCTATAAATATGCCCTCCCAGTCACCATCTGTGTTATTACTAATTAATTTACCAGTTCATTTCTTTCATCTGCTAAGAGAGTATTTCTGTCTTCCAGCTTCCTTATTACAGCATTCAGTTCAGCGATTTTTAACTGAAATCTCCGCACATCTCGTTCATCCAAATGCTGCTCCTTTACATCAAAAACACACAGATATATAACATTACTTTCTAAAAAATATTTTACTATCCATAAATTTAACATCATGGTTTAAGTGGATTGTGTAAATTTAAAATAGGCTCTCTACATTGATGTCTGGAAAACTCATTTTAATTAACTGAAACACTGAACAACAACATCCTGTCAAAAGGCTATATGATATATTACATGAAAATTATCTACTTGTAAAATGTTTGTAAGGGTTTAATTTTTTAAAAAAAAAACTAGATAAATAATGTTTCACCTATTACTGGTTACTTCTCACCAGATTTCTTACTATCAGCTAGAAGTAAAAAAATATCTAATGCATAGGACAGATTAAAATCACATGGCACAGTTTTTGAAAAGTATATCTATTACCATTGGTTAAAATAATTCTGGCAGTTATGAAATAAATAGCTAAGATAATAATGGGGTTCATAGGTAAAGTTCCCAATGTAAATTCTAAAAGTTCCATATTGAAATATTTTTCAATATTCTTTGAGATTCAAGAGATCCAAGGAATCACCAGTGAAACAGTACATTTACCATTAATTAGTCCTTCTAGTATCATAAAAGTAACCACAAAACCAATGCAAACACCCAGGCTGTAATTATTCTGTGTTGAACATTTGAAGAAAACACAGTTTTCTTACCGGGCTTCCCATCAGTTCGCTGATATCCCCCACTCCCGCAGGAAGCTCTCTCTTAGGACTACTGTGGTATCTTTCTGCCTCCTTCACTTGGACAAGCTGTTCATCCAAAGCTTCTTTCTGAAGGAGCAGTTTCTGTGTATGGCCTGCCTGGACACCAAGGTCTTTCTCCAGAGCCAGAATCACTCTGTCTTTGCCTTTTATCTCATCCATCTAGAAAGAAACAACACAAGAAAGAAGTTTCTGTAACATCTCTAAGTGTTCACTGCATGCATATCCACAAACTTGCAAAACCAAAGTTCTGTTTCTCTCAGAATTGCACCAGCAGCCCAAACTGTGGTTGCTAGAAAGAAGATGTATCTCTTCTGAAGCCTTTTCCCCTCCCCTTAAAAAAGTTTCAGCCCTTCACTTGACCATGAGTTTGCTCAGTGCAGTCTCAACTTAAAGGACAAACAAAAGTAGGTACAAACATACTGAAACAGAATACATAGACACTGAAATCTTCCACTTCATCTGAGGATACACACTTTTATAAGCAGAAGAAAAACCTCCCTTCATTATGCTTCAGAGAAGAAACAGAGGGCTAGTACCAGATAAGACAAACACTTCCATTTCAACTCACCTGAGCTTTGTTTTAAAGCTTGAGCCATACTTGAGCCTCCCTCTCTATTACTGAAAATCACACATGGTGAATCGCTTCACAGACATTTAAAAGTCAGTAGCATATAGACGCACACACGTTTAAACTTAAGCATACCTATATATTTTATGTGCCCTTGCTATAAGGTTTGAATTAGGACCAGTCTTTGTATAGAAGGAAAAAAGCAAATGCACATGGAGCATTAGAAAAAAAGGGTAGGAATAAATAGTTCTTAAACACCATCTATGGTTACTGAACTGTGTTGTTCATACATCTCGATACCAAATAAAGCATACTGCTAGCAGTGATCTATTGCAGCTCTCATAGGATTTGTCCCTCACAGCATCAGTGTTAAATTCACTTTGGTACTATTCCAAATGCTAGAGGAAGTGACAATCTGCAGCAGTTAGTTACTATAGAAACAGATTTCTTAACAGGCCTGTTAACCATTAACAATATATTTATTGGAACTGTGCTGTATGTCATTTAGTTTACTAAATTGTTCTCTTGGCCAACATAAACCCATGGAATTCTTATTATTTGAAAAAAATAAAATAAAATTGTAAACTTGGTAAGTTGTACATTTGCTGCTTATCATAGCCCTACATCCATAGAAGAAGTCCTTAATGTCAAGTCACACCAAAAAAAAAAAAAAAGGAAGAATTAGAAGTTAAGAATTATTATTAACTTAAGAAGTTAAGAATTTATAGTTAAGTGAGTGTACAGGATTAACACAATCAGATTACGCATTATGCTTTTTCAGGACTCTTGCCTTACTCCTTTCACAGTCTACAAAGCATATGGCATTAGTTTCTGTACAGAACCTGAGTGGCAGGAGATGGCCTGGCTGAACCATCAAGTCATGATTGAAGATAAAAAGCTCAGATTTTAAGTCAATAAACTGGTCTACGCTACTTTTAGGTTCCAACTGGAACTGATGGAGATTGGTTCTGATGGAGATTTTTCTTCTCCTGGTTTGGGAAGGTTGCTGGGTCTCAATTCCTCATCCAGTAAATTGGTATAATATTTCCCTTTCATTCAGATTTGTGAGACTTTCCAGTAAGCCAGGAAGGACTTGCAGGAAAAGAATGCCGTTTTTATTAATGGAAGAATTTGTAACGTGCAGGGTTTCAGAGGGACTGTTCAGGGAACAGCAATGACAAAAATTAAGCAGCTGCCTCATTCACTGAATGCTATCTGTCATGAACACTCATCTATCAGGGACCCCTCAGGAGGAAAAAATGTCATGTAACTAAATACTGTGGACAAAGTTTCACTTTCAATTACACAGGTGCTCACACTGAACCTCTATGTAGTTAAGATAGAAATTTAGCCATGCAAGGTATACATTTAATAAGAAAGAACCAAGGTTACCCAATTAGTAGCACATTTCATACTTCCCATGTTAAAATGGTAAATGATAACGATATAGGTGTTTAAATCGGAAGAAACAAGAAAGCAACAATCTCAGTACAGGCTGCTACTTGCTGAGCTGCAGCAGAACAGACTGTTCCAAACAGATGTGACCAGTGAAGTCACAGCCATGTCACCCTTCACACACACTTCCATAGATCAAAGCTCACACAAATTATAAAAAAATGCCACAGAAGAGCACGATTTTCGGGTAGGGGTTAGGAGAAAGCAGAATTCCAGAATTCCCCTCTGCTCTTCCTACTACTGTTTTTTCTACCATAAAATCTACATGCAGTGAAACTTTCAAGAAAAAAAAGAAAAAGCAACACCCCATGTTCCAGTCAAATAGAAAAATCTTTGTGACACTAACAATAATTAAAAACAGCAATATAAAAGCAATGGCTGCACAACCTTTTATATTTTGAGCTTAGATTTTAAGTTACAGGTAAGCACTAGAGAATCTCTTATACATGTAAACATATGCATGTGTGCGCACACATAAATCACAGAGCATTGCAAAATGATTTCTTTTATAAGCTTGAACTAACAGAAAGAAGAACTTCTAAGCAACTAATTTATTGCAAACTGATGAAGAATAGAACCACAGCAGTAACGCCTCTACCTTAAGTTCTGTTTCAGAGGCCTGGGGCACAATACAATCGTCCTTTCCTCAAGGGGACACCTACACCTTTGATTTTCCCAATGTAACATCATCAACCCAGTCAATCCCTCAATTTTCTTAAGTCTATCCCAGTGCCTCACCCAAAGATTTACCATCTTTCTTCAGACTTGCAGACTACAGAGCAAAATTGTTCATCTTGCCTGTCTGCTTTCTTAACAGAGAGTACAAATTATGCCAGAGAGAAAAAAGAAAAAGAAAAAAAATATTTTACAGCCATGGAACATCCCTCAGTTCCATGTGGGAGAGACAGTAGGTCAAAGGGCAGGCAAGCATAGAAAGAGGTACAAGACTAAGAAAAGGAGATACGGTTTAGGTTTAAACTGAACATAAGCTGACAGCTGGAGAAGAAAGGTCAACCACTCCCAAAAGACTTCAGCTTACTTTAGTCTTGTATGTTCTAACAGTTGTAAAAGCTCACACAATGTCTCCATGCCAGTACTGTACCACTGGAGAACACCTCTATTCTCGAATTCTTGACACATTTGATTACACAAAACAAAAAAGCTGGCAGCATAAAGGAAAATAGCCTTGTGTAATTAGATCATGTATCACAGTCTTTATTTTAGTGTGGAGAGAAGTATCTTCCATTAAGTAAAGAAAAGACCAAATGGATTAATCTGGATTCCCTGCTGCTTGCTATTTTGACCAAAATCATGTTGTCAAAGGAATACTGACATAGCCAAGATTGTCTAGGAATCCACACGATCCAAAAGAGAAGGAATATTTTTTATTAGCCCAAGTGACAGAGCTGGAAAGAAACGTATAACGTTCCTTTCTTTTTCATGCTTTTCAATGTCTGTTTTACACCACCAGGGAGCCATTCCCAAACAAGTCATCACTTACATACATAAAACAGTTGTCATCTTTAATTCTATACTCTGTCCCAGGTACAATTTGATTAGATCTAAAGACTCTTTTTCCCTATCAGCTCTAAAATCTATACACACAGGTAGACTTTTACCTGAGTTCTTGTATCATGTATTAGTCATTGTGACCTTAAATTCAGTCCTGTCTGCTCTCCATCCAATGTGAATGCTGCTGTTAATGACACTTTTTCTACAAAACTCTCATATCTGAATTCTCTAAACTGTTTTTCTTTTTACTACATTAAACAACAACTGCCACCACTCTTACTGTCAAAAATATTCACAGCCCAACTGCAGTCCATTTATCCCTCATCTAATATTAGGGTGTGATGTCCCCTCCCCAATATCATGCAGTCATGAATTTTCATGTTTTCTCCCATGCCACTGTTCCTACTTGGAGGGACACCACAAACATCCAGTTAGGTACCTTCCTCAAATTCCTCTTAGATCTCTCCTTTCCACAACACCTCTAAAATACAAAAGGAAATTATGAAAAAAACATAAATACTTAAGAGATGTTACACTGCTGAGATCACAATCTATTGTCTGCTCTTCAAACAGGACATCTAAATTAACAAATCCCTCAGAACCTAAGACATAGGAAGCACATTATAGAAATGTAGGAATTTCTCTGTTGGAAGTGATGCAGGTATGTCAAGGCCAGCACTGAGCTGAAGCTAACAAACCTAGATGGATCCGTGATGAATCATCACCTGATGATTCATGAATGGATTCTGAACAAGTAGATGCCTTTGACCGTGCTCCTCAACCCCTCGTGGTCCAGGGAGCATGGTGCAGGACCTACCACGCCAGGTGCCTGTAAGAGTTTCCTGCATCTGTGGCACAGTGTAGCTGAGAAAAGCAACACGTGGTGACTAAAAGCTGACTGCGCTAGTCTTGTACTACCTCTTTGGTGTATTCTTCCCTCTACTACTATTCATTAAGATACAAAGGGTAGAGACCATCTTTTCTTCCAACAGTTTTAGCGCAATGAGATCCCAATCCATGCATTCAGCTCACAGATATTACCTTAAATCGAATACATTATCCTAGAAATTGCTTCCAAATGGCTGCTTTGGTTTCAAATTTGTTCTCAGTTCAAAACCAAATTTTCTCACTTCTTGTAGCTATGCAATACAACAGCGTCACATGAACTCTTTTACATTCTGTCTTGCATGGATTTTAAAGCAGCCACATTTTTTCTGTATGCAATTAAGCATGCTACAGTACAAAAAGTCTGTGATAGGAAGGCAGTGGAGCAACATGAAGTTAGGACACACATCCAATTACATGCTTTGAGAAGAAAAGTAGCAGAAATACCCGCTGAAAGATGATTTTAAAGGAAGTAAGATCACACACAAGCAGCTGCAGAGTGAAATAACTGAGAAACCACCTTGGATAGCATAAGACTCTGAAGCTCTTGGTAAAAATTACAGCTTTGTAAAGTATCATTTCTTAATTAATGGATTTTGTGCTGTCAGATGTTAACTGCTGAACACAGCAGTTACTGGCATTATATCAACAAAGAGCTAGCATTTATAGCCTGTGTCAAAATTACACAGTATCCTAAGAACAGGTATCTAATCAGATCCTAACAGGTAAGAGAAATGAGCAGAAATAAGTGTTTTAATAATATTTATCAAACATGAAAGAGAACCAAGCCAGCCATTGGAAAAAGTTTCCCCCTGCCAATTATCTCACACTTCAATAGCCACAGTGAAAGAAAGTCAGAGACCTTTGGGGGAACTTTAGCCTCTCATAAAGTTGAAAGAGAAATTCCCAGGGAATTAAAAGCTAGATCTATCGAGGCAGTGACATACTCAGTTTTCAAAGTGGAAAAAGCCAGCTGCTGCATTGCCAAGTGTAAGATCTTCCTCTTTACCCATCCTTATCAAAGTTATTTCCTCCAGAACAAAATTCTATAGTGTTTTTCTCCAGAAGACATTTAATTAATCTTTATACTAAATGCTTAATGCTAAAAATAGGGGTATCTTGACAGAAGGATTGTGAGTTACTAAGAAAACCAAAAAGGAGATGCTACTCTAATAAACAGTTAAATGAAAAACTATATGGAATGTACAGAGTGACACTAAGATCTAACACAATATCCCAAGCTGAAAGCCCACCTGGAGGGAGGAATTAAAATATTCCTGCACCGAGTATAGCATTCTCTACACTAGACATGGCCACCTATTTAAATAAATGTTTGCTCCTGATTTAGGAACCTTCGGGGAAGAGTGACAAAAGATGCCAGCCATCCAGTGGAGAAGAGTCATAAACACTGATAGATGGGACTTATTCCTAATTTCACATGTAATTTTTCTAAATGAACAGTCAATATTTTCTTCCAATAGTTTTTCCCACATATTTTTTTTTTTTTTAAATGTGTGGTAGGGCATATAGATATAAAAGTCAGATTTGTGACCTACCTACAATAATAGAGTCCTTAGAAAATAGTAAGAATAAAAACAAAATGCTGAGCCTGCACTCTAAAGAGCTTTCATTAGATCAGCTGGATTTAGGAAAAAAAAAAGTGCCCAGTGGAATGCTGTCCTGTTAGTTCTTGAGAGGACAAGCATAAATCTTCAGAGGATGGAAAGCAAAGTATTATTTGCAGTCCTAAAATGCTGGAGGTGGTGGAAGGGTCTTTGCAGGAGATTAGCTCAGCCTTGGAATGCGGCTGAAACACGCATCTCCAACAGATGGCAAAATCCAGAGAAGCAGCTACAATTTGGTATCAGCAGCTGCGTGTGAAACACACGCGGGTTTAAGCGGCTGATAAGACGCACGCTACAGCAGGCTCTACCCAACCATGCATGGCTGCACACGCTGGGATGATTCAAACCTCAGCTTTCCAGTCTCAAAATTCAAGATTTTGATCAGGAATATGTGCCACTGCACAAGTGAAGTGAGAAAAGGCAGGGTCCATCCTCCTTCTCAGGGCAGCAGAGGATCACAGAGTGCCTCTGCCAATAGCCAGCTGTCCCCCTGCACCAGAAATTCCAGAGACAAAGGGTCTCTGTATCACCCCCACTGCTGAATGTAACCTAAAGATATTAATTTCGCTGCCTTAAAATACCAAAATCCTAGTAATAGAAATGTAGGAGAAAGTGAATGTTATTAGAATATAGTAGACACCACCACAAAGGACATAATTTTAGGTTTTGGTGGAGTGTTAAACTTTTGCTCCTACTATTTTTCATGTTTTACCAAAAAAAAAAAAAAAAAAAAAAAGCTGAATCTCTTGGAAGGCAAAAGCTTTTTATTTGATCATTAAATTTTATCCCTTGAAATTTGAAGACAATAACAAATTTTACCAACTTTTATCAAGTGCCCAGATGAAGAAACGGAATGCAGCACCTCCAAATTTGTGGATGATAACAAATTTGGGGGAGCTGTCACTACACTACAGGAAAGGAACACCATTCAGAGGGACTTTGAAATATTTGAGAAACGGGCCAAAAATAATCCCCATAAAGTTCACCAAAGACAGATACAATGTCCTGCCCTGGGAGGGTTTGAACTCCTGCAATTGAGAAGGCTGGATGCCAACTGAAGTTGGCAAGTCTGCAAGGAGGAAGGGGAAAAAAAAAAAAAAGTAAAAAGACAAATGAAAGAAAAAAGGAAAAACTTGTGTGTCCTGGAGGGAAAGTTGTATCTGGGTCAGAGGCGAGAGCTTGCAACGATTGAAGTTAACTTGATACTGGGCCAAATCAGGAGGAGCATAGCCAGAAGGACAGAGAAGTGATTTAGCCTTTAATTAAGCACTTGTGAAACCACACCAGGAGCCACTTTTGGGCTTCCAAAAATAAGAAAAAGGTATTGACAAACTGGCACAGGTGCCATAAACTGGAGGAAGGCCAGTAAGGCCACTATGGGGCTGCAGTGTACAACATTCAAGGAAAGAGTGAGGGAGCCCGGCTTGCTCAGGCAGCTACAGGGAAGACTGTGGGATGCATTACAACTACCTCAAGGGGGATGCAGGGATGAACAAGGCAGATATTTCTCAGAGAAAGCAAAAGGACAAGGATAATCACCAAAGTTAAAGAAAGAGGGAGAAGAAAGAAATTTCACACTGAGCAGGCATTGGGGCAGGTTGACAAGAGATACTGGATTTCTGTCTTCCGAGATTTTCAAACTGGACTAGAGGAGGCCCAGAACAACCTGAAGAATCATAGAATCATAGAATCATAGAATCATAGAATCATAGAATCATAGAATCATAGAATCATAGAATCATAGAATCATAGAATCATAGAATCATAGAATCATTTGGGTTGGAAGGGATCTTAAAGATCATTGAGTTCCAACCCCAAATAGCTATTTTACTTCCCCTTATTAGACACTAGGATCTTCCTCATTCAGTCTTGTTTGTATAGAGGCTTATTTGGTATTTTTCATGGCTCAATTCAAAGCTGTGAGGACAATCTCAAAACTGATTAATGATATTTCTAAAATAATGACTTTTTTACAACACAAGCACGCTGTTTATGCACATAATGTAATTGTATCCATATATTAATAGACAATGGATTTTACTTTTTTCCTTTCTCACTACATTCTTTTTTGACAGGAAGCCAAAAACCACAAGATTTTACTCAAATTAGTCACGGGTATTAAAATCAATGGTAAAAATATTGATTTTTTCATTTTTAAAGCTGTAATATCTATACGAAATATATCTGCAAAACTAACCTGTGATCTAAAATGCAAAATAAATCAGCCATGTCTGACAAGAAAATCAGACACTGAATCCTGAATTACTCTGTCTGAATTTGAATTACAGTATGGCCAGCCCATTTAGGCTGTTAATACCAAAGATGTTGATTTCTTAATACTGCCATAAAACACAACACATACAAAAAAAACCCCACGTTAATTGAAGTTCAGTTACAGAACCGTGCTAATACTAAGAATGCTGCCTGCCACATCCTTGTCATTTCGTCCCACAAGGGTAGGGACTAAACCAAGTATCCCAAGTCTGCAGCTAATACGGTTAATCTGAAATTGAAGACAAGCATCCCTTGCGCTAATTGAAATGGGAGAGAAAAGGGGAAGGGAAATATCCTGATGATCTGATTCTGCAATCCCACTCCCAGAGGAAGAGAGCTACATCCAGGAACTCTGCAGTAATTTTTACCGTGGTCCAGATTTAAAGAGAGTCTTATGCAAGAAAAACTGCCTAAATTGCTATGAATTCCTGGAAGCAACATTTCTCTTCCATAAAAACAACCCATATAATTTAATGAAAAAAACTGAAATTCATTATCTGAAAGGAGTTGAAGCACTACTAGGAACACCAGGCTCCTGATATTTTTTCCCTGTACTTCTCCTGAGGGAGAAAGTTGTGAAACTGGGGAAAGATATGAACATTTCCAGTGAAAGCCCACAAGACTGGCACCAGGGTTCCTCTGGGGCTGGGCATGGATAACAGGCTGAAAGCTTCCGCTCTTGAAAGAGAAAAAATAGGTGGTTCCTTTACATTACCACCCAAAGAAGCAGCATAGGTGTGTTTACTGGCACAATTTGGGATGACAGAATTTGGGGTGCCTCACCTCACCATTTCCTGGGTTTGAGAAGGTCAAACTTAATTAGAAACCTTCTCTAGAAAAACAAAGGCCACAACATAGCAACCTACACTACTCTTTAAATTTTTTTTAAATTACCTGTACTTTAAGGTCAGAATTTTAAAACTCTATATTTATAATATAGAATAATATATGAAAGAAAGTATGCTTACAAAAATCTCAGGTTGTCAATCTTTGCAGTCTTCTCTAATTAATCAAGGAAATGATCCACCTGAGACTTGATCAAGCTCCAATTTATTTAAAGCAAAATTATTAACCGCACTAAAATCTTACTTTGTCTCAGACAGAAAATCACCACCATTAAAAAGACATAACACGTTTGTAGCTTGCCCCCACCACCATTTTTCCCAAGAATTGAAAGAAAGAAAAACACATACCTGTGTAAACAAAAATTGATAAAACATTTTTTCTTAAAAAACGTGATGTTTTATTCCATCTAAAGTCTGTACTTCTTGACACATGATAAATATTATTCTTATTATAATTTTAGATTTTATTTGCATAGCTACTGCAGTGATAGTTTAGAGAGATTAACAATCAAATATATACATGGAAAATATCTTGGTATCAAACAGAAGTGTCATTTGATGATGAACTTTCTAAATATACTACTGCAAACAGCCCATCTTAGATTCTTTACATTTTACAAAGCTGTATAACTTGAAATATTTGGGGCACCCGCTGTTGGGAAATACTGCCTGGATTTAGATTTCATACAAACAGCATAGTCTGCCATCTGGGCTGAAATCCTAGGGTTTATGAAGCATAAAAAAAGCCTGCTGTCCTAGGTCCTAACTTTTCAGCTCCAATAGAAAAAGCGCAGAAATTTTAAAACAATGCTTAAAATTAAATGACCTGGATAATGATTCAAAGACATTATCTTCGTTCAGCACAACTGGTTCCTCCAATATAAATATAAAAGCTCTCTGAAAAGTTAAGTTTGCCATCTCACAAAGGTCTTCTTGCATTGCCAAATGAGCAATGCCTGACTGCTTTGATCAGCAGGAATTTGTAAGGAAATATAATTGAGCAAGTGGGAAAGGGAAAGTATATTTCTTTGCTCTGTTGAGAAAATTCATCCTGGAAAGTCTTGGTTCACTCAAATTCTATTTGGTGGGACATAAAGCTTTGGATTGGGTTGGGCTGAACATGGATCCAGGGTTCATCCATGCTGTAAGGGGAAGAAAGTATTGGAAATAGTGGTGTATTGTAGCAACCAGCACTGATGAAAGACGTCACTAAAAAAGAAGTGGTTTAGTATTTGTGGGAACATATGGCAATAGAGTAATACCTTTTAAAAACTGAAATAAGCACGTGTTACTTAATGAACTTACCAGCCTGCGGATCTCTCTCTCGCATTCCCGCTTTATTCTATTAATCTCATCCTGATGGGACTGATAAGCCGTGCGCAGATCAGCAGCCTTCATTTTATCCGCCTGCATGATGTTGTTCAAAGCTTCTTCAAGCTGCTTTTTGCCAGATTTCAGCTCCAAGATCTCCTGTTGCAGCTTCATCCGTTCACCGTCGAACGCCTTGCGAGCCTCCTCCTTTGCTTCGCTCAGCAGCGCCGTCTTCACTTTGTCAGCCGCCCCGTCCCGCAGGACATTGACTGTTGACTGCAAACGCTGAATTTCCCCATCTTTAATTTTCACCATTCTTGCTACCTCCTGCTCGTGCTGCCGGATCAGTAGCTCTCTGACGCTCTGAAGTTCCTTCATTTTCTCCTCGTGGAGCTTGGCTTTCAGTTCAGAAACATAGGCAGTGTGCTTGTGCTGCTCCTGCTCCCTTTCTTGCTTAACCTCTTGGATTTTCTCTCTCAATTTACCCACCTGGAACATCAATTTAAGTATTGATTAACAAGTGCTACCACACTTTTAGAAGTCACAAAGGGAGCTTTTTCTTAAACATTATTAAAACCTCATCCTGAATATTCAAAAGCAAAGACTGCGCACCTGACACCTCTCTCTCCAGTAAATAACTGGAGAACCAGGGCTAGAAAAAGGCCCTGTATGTGCAGGAATCTGCCATGGGGATGTGCTATTGGCAGCAAGTTCTCACAGGTTTAGGGAATAAAATAAAACCAAGCAGTATACAATCTAGTTCTCTCCTTATCTTCTCCACCAACCACCCCAGACTACTTTCATCCATACCTGCGCACATGGAAAACAAATCAAACTGAGAGAAAAGAGTTTGTGTTTATGTTGGGAAGGAAATGCTAGAGAACTTTCCAGTATGTGAAGGACCAAGCTTCACGGATGCTCATAGTGACTTAGATTCTCACATATATTCAATTACTTTATTCCCATAACATCCTTCTGTAGCTAAGCAGCTCTATCACTGGTTTACCGATGGGATGCTCAGACAGGCATAGATTGATTTACCCAACTCACACACATTCTGTCTTTGGGATTTGAGTCCCCAATTAAATCCACTACTTGACCTAAGGTACTTCCTGCTAATGAGAAAGGATCTTGCCTTGAAGAAGCAGAGAGAAGAGACCTGTCCTGTCAACAAAGGAGTGTTCTTAATAGTAGGAACATGGAGAATAGAAACTAAATTAAAGGGGACAGCAGAGAGGGGGAAAAAAAAAAAGACATTGATTTTGGATTTCTTAATTTCTTAGCTACTTAAATGGGAAAGTCCTTATTAGATAAGCTGGAAGAATTGGTCTTCTGAAAAATCAAGTCTACTCAAGGGTCTTCAAACAGGACACCTGAAAACTGAGGGTATTTATAGTCCCCAAATATTTCAGAAAATATAGGCCAGTGACTCTAAGGGTTTTGGGGGGAGTAGGGGAAAGGTCTTCTAGCCTATTATAGTAATACCCACTGTGATGAAACCTCATTATAAAATGACGCTCAGCAGGCTGCATGGAAAGCAATGCTTTTTCCAAGTGGGATTAGATATTAATTTAGAAGAAAGAAAAAAAGAAAGAAAAAAAAAGGAAAAAAAAAAGGAGTAAGGCTTGCTTCTCTATTATACTAGAACAGAAAGGCTATAATGTATTTCATCATGTATAATGTCAGTAACAGCTTTCTACTATCCTTACCACAGTGACTGCCAAAATACAGGCACTCCAAATGTACTTCTCATCTAAAACAAAGTCAGAGGCAGAGATATCAAAGACTTGTGTTTTAACCTTGAGTGGCAATACAATCATACATACCAAACAGCACTTCATGGTAAAAGGGGGCTCTCGAGCAGCAGGATGTTAGTCACTGTCTCAATATTCCTAGACTGCTTGCATCTCTGCTATGCAAAGCTGGATCTGTAGCCATGCAGTGCATTTAATTTATGCTAAACTAAGCCAGAATTGCAACTTGCCTCAGAGTAGTGCAGAAAGGATGGGAGATCTCTATTAATATCAGACTATCATTTACTTTGAATGTATAATTAAAACAAATTCTTTTTTTGCGTGGTTCTGGATTCTACAGTTAAAACAAAAAAGTAGAGTTAATTAAAAGCAATAATTCCAGCTCAGGAAAGATCCATTATTTTGTTTATTGAAAGTAGGTTGGCTCTAAACAGGTACTTTGGGGGCTTTGCTTTAAGCAAAACGGGACATCTTATCTCAGAAGCTCAGATACAGCTCTTCTAATTACTATTTAATTTAAAAGTGACCATAAAATGAGACCGATGTGTTACTCAAACCCAGAGCACTGACAGTAGGGTTTCCAGAGTCTGAACTTCACCTGAAGTCTTCAGACAGCAAGGACAGAAGACTTTCCCTGTGTAGAAGGTGTTATGATCCTCTTATTTTTGACAGTAACTTTGAGAATTAACCAACTCAAACTTCTCCTAGATTTTAAAAAATAAAATAAAATGAAAACAGAAAGGAAAAAGGCTGGAGTGGAAATAGGGAGGAAAGGTATCTACATTTTCATGAAATTAATCTTCTAGATACACTGTGGACTAAACACCAGCTGGGAGACCACTATAATTACAGCTGTGGAAAAGGTAACAGCTCTGAATCAGACACCATCAGAAGCAGATTTCATTGCACAGATACTGTTACTCTATTCCAGGATGACTCAGATAACACGCATTTATGAAGAAAGATGGATTTGTTTATTTATTTATTTTTCTCCCAGAATGCTAAGTCTGGCTACTGAAAATAATCTGCAGGAGCTACCCATGTGTTATTTCTTCTGGTGGAATGACATTTAGTTCCAAACCTATGGATAGCTTGCATTAGGGCTCCCAATTCCATAGGAGAATCTAAGACTCTCCTATCCATGTCCATAGCACAGGTGTTGGACTATATAATCCTTAAAGGTCCCTTCCAACCCAAAACATTCAATGATGCTATAACAAAGACAAATCACTTACCAATTTACTATCACAAATGGATGAGGTTATAAATTTGCAAATGAACCAACAGTCATTATTTACTTAAATCTATTTGCTATTCCCTTCCTGATGAGCAAGGAAAATTGAAATGAAACAGAGCAATGAAACCTAATAATGATGACACAGGAAAATAAACTATATACTGGCATATATAAACAAGATTAATATACCTCTAAAACTACAACAATTTAAAGTTAGTTATATTGTACATAACGCATACAACTGAAAGGCAGCTTTCAATACAAAACATTAACGAATCTGACTTCCTAAAAACATTTTTAATATACAAGAAACTGATTCTAAAATTTTGGAGGAGTACCGAGCTACACAAAACGGCATACTTGCTCAAATTGTTTTGGTTTTTCACTGAATTGAGGGAAGGCAACATCTATACGCATTGTTGTTGTCTATAAGAACACATATTAAACCACTCAGAATAATTGAATATTATCATATTTCATTGATCATTTTACTTACAAAGCTTCAGCAAGAGCAATGTAAACAAGAAGACTCCTTCTAAAACCCCTAGATTTTTTACACTGCATCTTGAATGTCTGTCACTTCTCATTACTTGGTAAAAAAAGATGCATCCTAATTCTCAAGGTCTTAAGAAGTCTTGTCTTGTTATTGTTTCTTGTCAGAGAAGATGGAAGGTTAGATCTATCTATTAGGTCTTCCCTGAAAGCCAGGAGCTGTCCTTCCCGCACTCGTTCCTGCATGCTATGCAGATCTGTACATATTTGGCTTCCAGAGCAACTGAATGAATGAAAATAGTAGTGTGGCATTTTTCCATATGCCTAATCTCAGTTTGAAAGTGAACTTTACTTTAAAGCAATTTGTCTGTCTTTAATTTCCTGCAGTTTTTTTTTTTAAATGAAGAAAGCTGTTTTGTTCATAGGCAGAACGTGAAGCATAGCCGAGAAATGAAGCCAATAGGGAAACAAAGTCAGGCAGGATATCAAGGCACCAATAAAACAGGTATTTTCTGCCATTCTAAGTTAAATCTTTAATAATTAGTGCACATTGATACAACATTGTCGCCAGAACAGAAGCTGTCTTCTTGGAAAAATAATGCCAAACATCATTGCTTCTTGCCTTTCTTATGTCTGAACAGGGACCGAAAGAAGGATTTTCTTTAAAACAATACAATTATATTAGCATGGAATATTTGCATCTGGTATTGTTTTTTGACAAAGTACTTCGCACACTTGGGACAGAGATGTAATAGTTCAGTTTTATGGATTGGAGTCAATGACATAATTTTAAAGTTATGCACTTCTTAAAGGCAATAACCTATTAAGCTAAGTTTTTCTGCACCTCCAACCTGCTCGCTGGTGGGGTGGTGCAAGAAGCAGAAAAGGCCTTGTCTCTGTGTAAGCCCTGCTCAGGAGTAACTAAAACATCCCTTTCTTATCAACACTGTTTTCAGCACAAATCCAAAACATAGTCCCATACGAGCTACTGTGAAGAAAATTAACTCTATCCCAGCCAAAACCAGTACACTCAGTCACCATTTTTCCAGTCCATCTGCCTCTACTGCTTGTTTCAGTTATCTATGATCTTTCTCATAGTTCCTTCTCCATAGAATACAGAGTGAACACAGGAGGTTTTTTGCCATCCATTTTCATAAATATCCTCTTCTTGCATGACCATTTCCAGTAACAAATGAATTTTTAAAAACTCTTTAAAAAGAATAAATTGAAAAAAATCAAGGCACCACATCTACTGCAATCTTTCTTGACTCAAGCATTTCCACTTCTGATAACCTTTTAACCTAAACTCTGAACATTATGTGACAATATCTAAGGATCACAGAAAATGTGTTTCTGTTCACATCTGAATATATGAAACTTATCTCTTTTCCCTGTGCTATATTTGGATCCCCTAGAAACTTTTGAAGACTCCAGTGATTTCCCTTTTATTCCAGATTTAAATATCTTAGATATATAATTTGATAAGATACATTAATTGTAAAGGCCCTACTACACTTCTGAGTGGAGTTTTCCTGTAGATCACACTGTAACGTCAGGATTTTTTAGGATCTCTTCCATTGTGTTTTCTGTCAACCTCTTCCAACATGATACCGTCTAAAAGGTTTAATTATCATAATTCCTTGTTAATTCTTCCAAATTAATGATAATCATTGCTTAGTATCTCTCTGTCGATGTCTCACTCCTCTCCAGTATCTGTTTTACCCAAGTTAGAAATTGCATTATTATGTCTAGTATATTCACTCATTTAATAATTTTGAATTCTGATTAAAGTAACACTGCCATGTTTATTCTTAATAACTTTGTTACTTACTATCTAGTGTTTGACAGATGTCCAAAATTCTCTTGGTTTAGTAATTTTGTTAAGGATTGAGAAATTACATTTATATATCAAGTGTAGAGAACAGCCAAAATCAAATGCCGTTCGACTGCTGTCAGGAAACAACTTACCCAAAGGGATGTACTTCCTTTTATTCCCAGTCAGTAGTGGAAGGAGTTTTGGGGTTTACCCAACACGGGTTTTCTAATACTTCAGCCCTTTCCCTGCTCCAAGAGGGTTGCCATATTTCATTGCTAATTCCAATATTCTAGTGCTTTATCCAGTACACTCCTTACAGTTGAGTAAGTTATCTGGCTCCTTTCTTATTCTGTACATAGCAGATGGGAATAATTTTCATTTTATTTTTATATATATAAAAATAAATAAATATATATGTTCAGTATGTCTGTACTCTCAAATCAACAACTGTATTTAGAATTCTTCCATACATATTGGCCATAACTCTTTTCCATAAGACTTTTTTAATCCACAGTAAATAAAGCTGTTTTGATGACATGTTATCTCATTTTTTAAAAAATTCACATATTGAACGTAGGTTTTGTTTTTTTTTTTTCAACTTACAAGGAATCACTGTTACACATAGATTCAACATCTGACCCAAAAATACCTGGGAAAAGCATTAGGACTTATAAAAGCAATGGATAAAATTGTGAGGTGATGCAGTGGGAACTGAGTTGAAACATCTCATTTATCCCAACTCCTAGATATGTTCTGATCTCAACTCTATAAAATGTACAGTCACAAGCCAAATATGGATATTTAAAAGCAACAGCAGAACTTGGTGAAGATGGAGCAACAGTGACAGCAAACAGTACAGCACCTTGCTATCAAGAACAAAATATTATCCAGTGTATTGGAAGACTATCTTCTAATGCTTGCTAACCATTTCAGCAGGAAAAGGTACTTTGTAATATTTGTTCCTAAATATTCATGGATATCAATGTGGGCATTTATAAAACATTGAGCTGATTCACATTTTCTTGAGTTTTACTCCCAAGACCACACTCATTCATTGCACTCCCTTGTGCTTAACGCACTAGTCTTTAAGGTTCTGCTACCTCAAGTCTTGGCTCCATTCATGTTAAAATAAGTATAATTTTTGTGCTTCAGTTTTTATTACTTTGTACCCAAATTTTGGATTTCTTCCAAGCAAACATTTCCACCAGCAGGGAGAGGGCAGTATGTGAACCCACGTTGAGTTCATGCATTTCCTTCTCCAGACTGTCCATAGATGGAAGCAAACCTACAATCCCAGAATGACACGCTACACATCAACAGGCTGCCCCAACCTATCAAACCTGTGTTGCCAAAACAAGAGACAGTACAAGGGAACTAGGGCAGAGCCACAACTTTTGCTTTGCCCCTTCAGCAACGTAAATGAATTCAGCTGCTTGTATGACATGGGCCCAAAACACCACAAGCAAGGTCCACAATGATGCATATTCAAAGAACTGCAAACATATCAATTTTGGATGAGGTATCACATAAACATGGAGGGGAACAATTTTCCAGCAGAAATGTCTTTAAGTTTTAGATGTCTCTTGTGTAAAATTTTATTTCAGAGAAGCCAGTATTTTGCAGGCAGAAGTGTGTTAATACTAATTTCCATTTGTGATGTCTCTCATCAATTAGAAGGTTCTTCCTCAGATAAATCATTAATACAGGCATATACGTGAGGGATAAAATAGTTTAGGAGAATTAAATTAAATGAATTGGCCCCACAAGAGTTTGTTACCTCTCCTAATACAGTTTATGTCCCACGGGCCACAGAGCTGTCAGTTTAACAGCTTCAACACTTTCTCTCTTACCTCTGTGCCAATAAAGCCATCTAATTTATTTAGAATTCTCTAGGCACAGTGTTTTCTGATATCAAACTATAATTTCTGTTGGTTTTGTTACGCATTTTTAAGCTACAGTCTAAAGAGGAAAATTCTCTATGGCTTTAATTTACTCATTTTCTTAGTCGTGGCGTCCTATGTAACTGCTGCACAGACAGAGCACAGGCTGCTGCCCTGATGGTGGGAAATAAACCACACGGTTCAATTCCAGTTAAATGACTTAGAGCAAACACCACACCAAAGATGTAGGAACAAGGTTGAAGACCTCTTGCCCCCCCATCCTCCCAGAAACACACTCCAACATGCCACAGAATTTACTACAGACTGCACTGTATATTTGGTAGGATTTTAGAGCACTCTGGCTGTAATCTCCTCTTTCGTATTCAACTACACATTACACATGTGAGCTCACTCATTTGTCAGCATACATATGCACACAAAACACAGACGTGTCTCCTATAACAACCTCAATACACCAGAAAACAAGAAATTCTCCAGTTGTAGTGAGGTGAATAAGTAACCAAATTGAAGAAACTCTTACCAGACTGCATGTAAATAAGTAGACTAGTTATAGAAAATATTCCTACAGCTGCTCAGGTCTTGCAGCTACAATTTATCCTTAATTCAATCAGAGTTGAACTTGACACTATTACAGGTAAAGCGACAAACTTGGAAGCACATCAGGGGTAAACTGTTCTTAGGGCTTGTGTAATCTTTTTGTAATTTTTTTTAGAATCTGAGTAATTTAAACACTCAAAATTAATTCGTTCTTTTGTCCAAGATATGAGATAAAAAGACCACATAATCATAAAATTAAGCCAATTAAAAGATGATAATAAAATTCACATCTGTATTTCTACATAAGAAGTGATACAGAATAAAATGGGAAATAAGAAAAAATAACTATTAAAAATAATGTACTAATCTAAATGGAATGTACTATCTCTTGTACAAGTCACTTTCCAAACAGAAGCACTGAGATGCTAAAAATGACAGTGAAATAATACAATTTATCAGCTGGTAAATTCAATTTTAGTGGGTATAAGCCACTAGTAAATTTAATGGTGCATGGTTTTAGGAAGCACAAGTAGTTTGTGCCACAGTCACTTTATTATTTATTCTCATTTCATCAAACAAGAGTAGGAGTTGGATGAGGAAGATAATAGCAAGAAACCCTGACTTTTCTGTTCACTCATCGATATTGCAAACTCAGAAGAGATATGACTTTTTGTTTCGCCTGTGAAGAACAAAAAATTTCCAAGGCAACACAAATTTAGTTGGCTGATACATAGTGAACCTTTTGCATCAGTCAAAAAAGAATTAAGGATTTATTGTTTCTTTTTCCTCTGTAAGAAATAAATTCTGAAGATTATATTTGTAGGTGTTTTTTTCTGTTTCCTTTTTTAATTAAAATATGAAAAATAAGACCATTCAAAGCTGAGCATGACACTGTTAAAGAAACATACAGGAATATTATTACTCAGGTGTTCCAAATTTTACCACAATATAAAGAAAGAAGGCTAGAACAAAGCCATGTTGTATAAAGTGAACAAGTTTTCAATGCCTACTTGTTCCACTGGTAAGTACTTGAAACTCTTGCAAGTACAGTATCACCAAACAAACACAGATAACTCCATCTGTGCATGGATTCATCTCCAGGACTCTCTTGTGTGAAGTCAAATGCACTAATCGAGATTAATAAACTAATAGAATAGAAATAACCTTATTGGCTTATCCATACTTTAAACTGCTACCGAGATACATAAAAACAAATGCTTATCTTTACAAATATATATGTACTTCATGAATGAACAATTTCTCCTAGATGTTCTCTTCGTTACTCGAGTAAATACCTGTTGAACGTGTGCCAGATGATAGACAAATATTGATGGATCTGTTTCATTAGCAATTGAATGCATCATTGAACAGCTCAAAGTAACAGCACACATAACCTCAGCAAAATCATATCAGGACTCCTACACAGTTGATTTCCAGTTAATTTACATTCTCCATAGGCATTTAAAGTAACACGCTTTGAATATGCTGCTGATGTTTGACTTTGAAGACACTTCTTTTTACAACATAGAGTTTTCAGTGCTAAGATCAAATACAAAACTCCCTTGTTGCCTTTAAGTCAGGCATTGGCAAAGCCTGGCCTTTAAGCTAGGGTCATTGGTATTGCTGTGACTGCAAGTTTCAGTGACTGGATGTTTGGGGATATTTACTTCCTTTTGCACATTATTTAAAATAGTTGGCACCAATTTCAGTTCATCAGTGGTTCTTCTTATTTCACTTCTTTGTTCCTTATCTTATTTTAAAGGCTAATGTATTTTAGTAGTGAATGAGATTCAAACTCTGCTGGATTCTAACAGTGCTACTGTTAAGAAAAACAATCACAAAAGATAAACAGACAGATACCTTGCTTTTTTCTTGCTGAAATTCTATCTGGATGTTGGTTAGTTTAGCTCGTAGCTCCTCATTAGCAGCTTGCAGGGCTTCAATCTCCATGTCGGACTTCTCTCCCTTGGCACGGCTTTTCTTTGACATAATTACTTTTTAAGTTTAAAATATAACTTTTGCTCCACACTGAGCTACCAGCTAGTGCCTTCTGCTTTTAGCATTTAGGAGTCATGCAGTGTTCAACAAAATCTTTCACACAAATCTCTGCCATCGTGGGAGCAGTCTCTCATGCCCTGGAAGAAACAAAGTAGTAGGAAGAGAATTAGGCTACAGCATTGAGCAGAATCAAACATCAGACTTCACATCCAGTTTTAAAGCACACTGAACTTCCTTATAGTACATACTATATTGCACAGCATACTGGACTTTGAAAGAAATAGATCAGAAAAGAAGAAGTTACACAGCATTTCATCATCTTGTCTAAACCCCATCCACTGTAATCTGATGTCCACAGAAACTCTTTACAGTTATGATGAATACAGCATTTTAAACAGAAATCACATCTTATTGAAGGCCTGTCTTGGATCATGCTCGGGACTCCCAAGAGGCACAGGGACAACCGTAAATTAACTGAGGCTGGTGGTGCATCAGTGGAAATAGTTTATTTCCCATAGTAAGAAGAAAGCACTTCTCACCATACTGTATCAGTTATAATTCACAATTGTATTATTCATAGTTATCACTGAGTCTCACAGCATCAGGATATATGGAAAAGATATCACAAAACTGGAAAAACATGTAAAATTAGTTCTTCAAAATATCATATATATAAACTGCTTATGTTCAGGGTTGATACCGTTTGAAATGCTCTAATCAAAACATGAAGGTATTTAGCTTCATTTTCATTCCCCAGTATGCCTCTAAGCTTAAAATTATTCAATTATTTAAATCAGCTTTATACAATATTCAAGGAGAACATCAATAGCAGACAAAGAACCCTAATTCCAATAATTAGGAAATCCCACGATTAGTTTGCTTCATGAGTAGTTATAGAAGCTTAATCTGAGGCTTTTTTTCCTCTCTGCTCTCCTCGAAGAATAACTTGGTGCTGCACAAGAACAAACTGAGCAACAGGTGCTATCAATGGTGAATTAGTTTCCAATTCTCTCTCATTCTCTGCTCATTTTAAATATCCACATAATTTTAATCATTAAATTGCCAACAAAGCAAAGAGGTTCCTGCGTTAATACTGAACTACATTCCTGAAGTATTATATTTCCAAGAAAATTTCCACCAAATTGCCTTCAAACAATGCTCTTTCCAACCTACTTCTGCCTGGGAGATGTTTTAGAAATTGTATTAGAATGAAAATCACACGTGTTCTTTAGCAGATGCTTTCTAAAGGGTTAACAATACCTTAGGTGTGTACAGCCAAACACCATTTGGTGAGTTCAGCTAAATACATAACTTTTATTCTCTTCTTTAAGGACTGGTAAACAGAAACCAAGGAGTTAAACATCTCACTCAAAATGACAAGTCAAATTAGACAAAAAGCGAACAGAATTCAGAACACCAAGTCTCCGTCTGTTTGATGGTATTCCCATGGAGTTCTTAATTTATATAAAGCAATAGGAAAAAATATCAACTATGCCAGTTATTTGCTAAAGTAACTTAAGGGAAATCATTGTTTTGCAATATCAGATGTCTTTCCTTCCAAACTTAATAATCTATAGATTTATCCCACGCAATAAAATCTAATCTGTTTCTTAAATTCATGACAGTGTGCATTTTTAATATCTAATTTATGAAAAAAGAGGAAATTTAGTTATTTTTTTTATTTTATTTATGTATCAAATCTACCTTACAAAACAAACACTGGTGTTACTGTTATTTTACAAATAATTGTTTATTCAAGAAAAATAAATTAGCAATATTCTTACAGTAACTTAAAGAACTCTTCAGTGAGTACAAGAAACTTGAAGAATTACTGTTCTTAATAAAGAAGTTACATGTTATTAAGCTATGGAGCTTCTGATGCTAAAGACTATTTAATCAATGTACTTAATCCAAAATCCTTATCTGTATGGACAATTTAAATTCAAAATCAGTTGCTAGTGTTATTTCCCTGGTCAATTTGTAAAGAAAATCTAAAATAACATAGATTTGCAAATGCAATCTATAATAATTCCACAACATCTGCAGTGCTAGAAGGGGAAATGAACTGTTCCTTATCTCAAAGGTTATCTGGGGTGTTCCAATACATACCATTGAGGCATTATTCCTGAAATCCATACTAAACCAAAATTCCTGATGCAGCCAGATTATATATGATTTTATTCAGTAGATGATTAAGTAAGTTAAGGAAACCAAAACGATCTCTCACTTGCCTGGCTACATGAATTTTAACCTTATTAGATTCCCTCCCCTGCCCTCATCTCAAATACAGTTTGGAATAAAGACCATTTAAGTAAGAGACATGCTTGTTTCTCCATCAGCAAAATGAGAAAGAGAGGTAACTGTGCGTGATGTGGATATACATGACAACCAGAGAACTGAAAGCCAGTTCTTTACTGTGGAATGTTTAGAAATTACCACGTATATTTTGTTCAGAAACAATAATCACTCCTGACCACACCGTTTCCAAGCATATTGTGAAGATATTATGAAGATGCTAGATCATTCAATATGAATATCTAAGCTTATATTTACACACTTCATAGGATGGCCTGTCTCTGAAGTCCTGGTCATGTAAAACTCTTGATGACTGCAGAGTTCATATTTCATCCCAGATTCGCCATCGTTCAACACCTATAACAATTCAGGTCCTATGGTAAGGTATCAGAATAATGCTATTGTCTGCCTTTGAAAATGTAGGAGTCGAAATATAATATGTATTCTTTAAAGCTGTCCAAATTACATTAGGCGCTTAAATTAGCCTTAAGAAAATCACCCTCTTCTCTTATAGGCATTAACAAAAAAACTAAACTACCCCCCAAAAACTCCCAAACTAAACCCACAACCCAAACAACTCATCAACCTGCGTCAATGGGCATAGAAACATTTCCATTTTTACTCTTCCCTAGATATGTCCTTCAGCATATCTATTTCAAAAACGGGAACTATAGCAACAGAAAGCCTCTCTATGCACTCAGAGAGGCTCAAAACCGAGACACACAAGAGCTACAGCAGAAGAGCATGCATCTCGATTCCCAAATGAAAAGGTTAGAACCAGGGAGTACCTAGATGCCCTTCTAGTTGACTACCCACATTTACTCTTTGGATAAGGGTCAGGATTTTAAAAAAAATAAAATTAAACTTGTAAACACACTGAGAAAAAAAAAAAGTAGGAAAAGAAATATTCCACTCACAAAATTTGACCTCACTGACCCAGAATCTTCAACCAACAGCCTATTTATTAACTCACCATATGTCAGTTGAGATGCAAGTTCATGAAGCCACCACAATACAACCCCACAACCATTCCATGAATAAACATAGCCACTTCCTGCAGGGTGAGTTCTATGCACTTATTGCCAACCTTAAGATCATTTGAATATATTTTATATTTCACTAAAAAAAAAAGGATAGGAAACAGTAATGGATTCTAAATCCCAAGTCACCTTTTCATTTTTGGAACATACCAAATGTCTCACTTGATAGGTATAGGGGTACTGATAATTCAAGAAAAGGAACATCAACAAAAGAAATAAACTTGATTGGACTGAATCAACTGTTCAACAGTTTAGGGGATTGGCATGTGAGAGGTCAAAATATTTAATATGATTAACAAATTATTACTTCATTTGTGCTAGACATTTTGGGAAATCCATTAAATTCCTAATGTACCTGGAAAAGCAATTAGCTGAACAGTGTTCCATTTATACCTTCCAATTTCTCTTGCATTTGCTTTACAGATTTAAAGGATGTACTTTATCATTACCTCAATCTCTTCCCTGGTTTTAGCAAGAAAGGCCTAGACCTAATTCATGAATATGATACTTCTAGTTATTAAATATCAATAAAACATAACAAAAAAGGAAAAATTATTTATTGCAAAAATGTGAGAGTGTAGCATCAACAAATTCTTCTTAATTGACAGTAATAAAAGAAGGAACTTATTAGTTTCTAGTGAATAATAAGTCCATTTAAAGAAATGCAAGTCTTTAAACATGATTGTGTGCAGAATACACAAGATAAGTGGTGGGTTATATCTTTAGAAAGTGAGTCTTACAGTAATAAATAGTAATCAGGAGGAACAGTAAGTACACCCATAAACTCAAGTAATAAATATGGATAAACTAGCATGGTAATAAAAAAAAAATTACTGAATGGCATCATCCAAAAATTCAGCATTCTAGTCTCGATTCAGATTTGAACAATGTTATTCAACTTCAACATGATTTTTGGAAGGTGAAGTTGTTAATGAGTCATCTCAGCTGAAACACCAAGCAAAAACACAGATACAGGAAGAAAGAAAATTCATCTAGACACTTTGCCTCCCCATCAACAGTGTTTTTTTCATTTTGATTCAACCTTTATCTTTCAATTCTGCAGAGCCTATTATAGGCTACCCATAGCCCTTATTATGCTTGTGAACGTGAGTCTTAAGTACGTTCTTAGTATAGCACAAGTCTGATTATTCAAGAAGTTTAAAATAAATGTTATCATCTTAGCACCCAACAGTAGTAAATGCAGTGGACACAGGCACAAAGTTAACTTCAGAAGTGACTGCCAGTTCACCTTTGGTAGAGTTTGAAAAAACAGTGATAATCAACCAGTGACTGTATGGGGAAGACAACATTCATAGTTCTCAATGCCCAAGGCGCATTTCTCACATGGTTCAGATGACCTAAATTTCCTGCTTCAATTCTCAGTTCTATGTAATAAAACACGACTGAATGGATAAAAGCAAAAGCTTCTCTACAGGATGTAAAATAATGTCCCAGCTAAAAAATATAAATACACATTATCAGAACAATTTTCTAAGTATATTGAAGACTACTTGCACTTTAGATACTCATTTGTTAGCTACCTACAGAGACAGGTCTATTTCTGTAACAGTAGAGCTTTTGAGGGTTATTGTAAATCCTATCCCACTGAGAGAAATGCAGAGTTTCCTTACAGTAGAACACTTTTATAAGTGCCATTTGTGATTATTTTTTTTTTGTGAATAAAAACAAAAGCATATTTTTTGTTAACTAACAGCTCCCCATTCAGTTTTGCAGATTCACAGCCTACAGTCCCAAGCCATTCTTGCTTTAATGACAATATTCCTATAGGCCCACACTATATGGATAGCAATCACTAGGAAGCTCTAAGTATTTTTAACTGTTGTTTTGCAGAAAGAGCTCATAGTAACATAATCTTGTTGAGCACAGTTGAAGAAAGACAACTTCTTTACTTTGCAGAGATTCCAGTCTAGCATGTATTAGACTCTTATGACACCTCACTCAGAACGTTCCATAGCAGGTGATACCCTGTGGATGAGCATAATAAGTCAATTAGCTCTTCTGCCAAGGAGAGTAATTGCTTCCATTATTTTTTTCAATGGCACATCAGAAAAAGTGACCTGCTGAGATTCAGTATCTACATAGTCTTTCAGAAAATTCCCATTGCCCCCAGGAATCAGTACCCATGTTTTAACATCCTGTCACAAATCACTGCCTTCCAGGTCCTCATGGAACAATTAACAGAACTAGACTTTGGCAAATTTCAGAATGAATTTCACCAATGTATTCATTTTCACTTCAGTTAATTGGTTGCCTTTGTCATGTATGCATCTGTTAAAACACATGCAACTAAAATATGTTTCCAAGTCCCCGCATAACACACACACAAAAATAAAAAAATCAAAGTATATCAAACTCATTTAAACCCTGTACACACCCTCAAACATATATGTGTACCTATTACAGACAACCATATAGCACTGAATAATTATTTTTGATTGGTACTACTGGAAGCCATTGGATAGCATCCAGTACATTAATGGCCTCATTCTAGTCAAAGGACATAAGCAGCCCGTCCAAAAATAGCTAGCTCTTCATTTACAAGAAATTATCACAAGTTAATATGCAGTAAAAGGGAATGTTTGAGCAGAAGAGGACAAGGCAGAGGGAGGGAAGGAATCACAAATGCATTGACTCACCAAGATTAATTTGAATTTATTATGTACACTTTTTAAAAAAAAAAGTGTTAACATTATTTACAGAAGGGACGGTATATTCAGTAATTCTTGCAAGCCATTTAGAAGAATAGCTACATGATGGAAAAGGATTTAAGGGAATAAAAGGTCTTGGATTGTACAGATTATTTTGGAGGGCAACTGAAGGACCAAGTCAAAACTTCAAACGGACTATGTACTGTGACTGCAGACAATTGTCACCGCCATTCCTCTGCCAGGCAACAACAGAAATGCAACCTTTTGGGTGCAAAAATGCTAACCTCAGACACAAGACCCCTGTCACATATCCTGAAAATGATAAACTCCTCAAATCACTACAGCTGCTCAGGTCAAAGCTACGGGCACAGCAGAGAACAATCAAAAATAACAAATTTACATAATGGGATGGGAACAAAAAGCAGAGGCAAAGATACACAAGGAACATGTTTGTACAACACCACAGCTTGTTTGGAGATGAGATATCTGTGTAGTGCCCAGTGAGCAGTACAGCTACCTTACCATACAATATGACATAGTCTTCATGCGGGAAAGGGGTGCAAGCAGTGCCTCGAATACAGCCCCACCAGGAGGGAGAGAAGTGAACCAGATCTTCTCCAAACCACCACTACCTCCTTCCTCCCTCCCCAGCCCTGCTGGCCCCTTCCAGACCCAATGCAGATGCCTTCTGCAACTCCCTTTCTGCACTACGCAACATTTTAATACGCTAGGAGTTACTGAAAGCTTGACCTGAGTCACTTCTCAAAAAGTTATGAGCTTGATCCCAAGCTTTTAAAATAAATAAAACCCATTAATTGGCTCCAATGAATGATCATTCTTCATTAATATTCACCCAATTAAACTCATACCATTGTTTTCTGGATTAATCATTTAAAAATCACTCTACTAACCATATTAAGAGATAAAATGCTACTAAGAACAGTCCCGTGACCCATATAAAATAATAATTAAAAAAAAAGACAGTAGCACAAAAAGGCAGAGTTCAAATGCGACTAAAAATGATAAAACAAACCTTTCCCTCCACAACCTTCCAAGCTGGGCTCTGTTACAGAGTGAGAGCCCTTTAGGGTGCTGGGTGAATGACAACCCCAGAGAGGCAGCGCTAGGCAGAGCTGTTCCTCTGATCTCTGCACCAAGTCCTTTCTTCTGAGCACACACAGAAGACCTGGCAAGATGCCTGCTGTCTAACCCAAACATATGTCCATCCTCCTGCCCTGCTCACCGTACCCTGGGTGTGATGCAAGGAAAACCCTGTGCTTTCACCAAGAAGCAGCGCTCCCTTTAAAGCATAGTAGAAGAAGTTGCAGCATTTCCCAATTAGGGCTAGATAAACAGCAAATACAGAGACTGACTCTAATATTTTTATCCACTGTCACTGAAACCCCAAAGACTAATCATCCTGCCAAATTTAGGCTTTTGGATTATACTGGGACCCTTTTGTTCAGATATTTATCTGATTTTTTCAGGAAGGCTCCTTTGGAATTTTTTTTTTTAAACCATAATTATTATTTCTTTTATTGTAAAGGGCCAGAATACTTAAAACCTGAAACTAGAAAAATTAAAAATTCAAGGATGACAGCTGTATAGAAAACATGCAAGACAACTGACAGGCTTGGGGAGAGAGGTTCATATTCCCAATTTGATGACTCAAAAGAGAGGTGGAATCTCAGTGGGAGAAAAATTGGTGTTGTCTAAGTTTTTACTGAATGTTGAATATTTACTTTATTATTTTGTAAATCTGCAGGATAAATTTGAGAGGTCAAGTAGGTGTAACAAGGAGAAAAGGCATATCTGAATGTAATCTAGTTACCAGTTGAACAGTGAAGCAAACAAAGGTGGCATGATTTGATTCCACTGTCTCTCATCTCAGTAATTACTGCGTGCAATTAATCACCTTTACTAAACCTGCAAGCCACCCTGTATTGTGCCAGCCAGCCTATGTTCCCACCTTACCACACCTTCGCAGAAGAATTACACAGCTTTGTGTAGAGCGGCACAAGCCTCATCAGTCACCACAATAAAGAAAGTTGTAACACTCAGCAGGTTAATGACAAACCTGCTTCACCTACCAAAGGGCAGCTCAGCTTCGACAAATCTTCTCGTTAAAGTCAGGACTCTTAGAAAAAAATTGAAGATGTTGGCCTATTCCAGCATTACAGGAGGAATGATAAATGAACACGTATTATTTTTTCCCAAAGATGCCATCATGCTCTACTTTAAAGCCAAGTTCCACAGTTCCTGAGATCAATATAAATATATACACTACAGAGCTGGCAGTGCTGTTGCTTAAATTTTGAAGAGTCATAGAATACCCAAAAAGAATCTACCTGCGCTCAGGAATTTAGGATCTCAAACTTATATTTGATTACTTTATCAAGGACTCCTGCTCAACTTCAATGTTCTTGAAGTAAGACACCCCACATTCAACTCTAATTTCAAACCTAACTGGATAATAGTAATAATGACTATGTTATAGGCAACACAGGCTAAGGCTTGATGGATTTTGGTTCCATCTGTGGTTCTGGCACAGATTCCTTATACGACCTTGAACAAACCACCTCAGTAAAACAGGTATTACACTTGCCTACCTTGAAAAGATATTCTGAGGACAATATTAAAATATAAGAGAATTAATAGGAGTTATGAGAAATGAGGCTTATGAGAACCTATAATAGTTTACAATTGTTAATTGGCAGGAATCATCAAATTTAGTGTCCCACAAAACTGCAATTTCCTCACTTAACTCTCTCATAACAGTGCTCTGACAAGCAGCCAGCTAATGTTAGCATTTCAAATATTGATATTTGAGTGAGTGTTCATTGGAGCGAACAGAGTTTAAGTCACTCTGGAGACTGGCTGATGCAACTGCATCACCTGGGAGAAAAATATTTAAACTGGATATTTCAGCCAGGCAATAGCTGCTTTCCTCTCACAACTCTAAATTCCAAGAGGGAGAAGGGCAGCAACTTAAAACTACAGCCAGTAAAATACACCGCTAGATACTGACACAGCAAGAGCCTGGAGACAAACTTTCATTTCTTCCTCAGCTTAAACAGAACAGAGACAAGCACGGCAAAGCACAAAAAAGCACAGAGGAGAAACTTTGTGAACTAAAGGGTTTCTTTCTGTAACCATCCTCCAATATCCACAAATTGAATATGCTTCACCACCGTGAGAAGATTACCAATAAAATACCCTTCTGCTAACTGCCAGAAAATGTTATTCAAACCATGCCAGACTTTTTGGAAAAGTTGCTGGCAAATTGGCCATCAGAAGTACAAATGTGCTTTCTCAAGATGCTTAGAGGCTAATGTGGTAGCCATGAAGACTTGCAGAAAATACTTTTACCAGATACACGTATCAAAATTGTAATTTTAAGGATAGCACGCCTCAGAATTTAAAAAACAAAACAAAACAAAAACATGTTTAGTTATAATTCAGCTTAAAAAGAGAGAAACACGCAATTAGATATAAATAGGAAAGTCCACAATTACTCTGTGACAAATAGACCTATAGTCACCACTATAGACTATGAGATTAGATTGCCCCAAAGTATTTTGAAGCTCAGAAATGGATGAATGCACACAAATATATATATATAAAGCTTCCTAAATTTGAAAGAATGGGTAGACACAGAACAGAGACTACTTGTATACACAATTTTGAACTTTCTAGTAAGCAAGTTGCAGATGCAGTTTATAGAGGTATCCAACATAGAGGGGGCACAGCATTGCTAGCAGTGTATCTCAAACTGCCAAATGCAGGTCAGGCTGTTTTGGTCATTTAGGGGAATTAAAAAGTGATTTATTGTTCACTCTGAGGAAAATATCATTACCCCTTTTACCTATATAACATTTTTCCTTTGTTGGGAAATTAAGTTTTCATTTCACTGTAAAGTTCCAGAGAGCGGACCATAAAGATGGTACAGTGTTTTAGCTAAAGTTGAGGCCAAGATGTGTTATCTGAAGTTTACAGGAGTCCTTGTGGCTTAACAAAAGGTGTTTATGCTTCATTCTTTATGAACACAACCTCCTTCTTCCCATGGTGCCTGCAAAGGCCATCTTCTGCAAGGTCTAAATGTTTCTGTAAATCATCTTTGACTGGGGACAAAATTTTTATTCAAGTTGCATTATCAAGTAAATAGGGTACAGTAGCATTCCTAACTTTGCATCCAGTTGTGTAAACATATATTCATATCCATATAATTTCTACTATGAATTTATCCTAGTATTCAGTTCTGTCCCCCTCCCTACCTCATGCCCTAAAAGAGGTGGCAGAGGGAAGCCTCAAAAATTAGAGTGCTGGCTGTGACTTCAACAGCAAAACTTCACCTATCTGTTCCCAAAACAGGAAGGGGGGGCGGGGAGGAAGAGGAGGTGGGGGTGGTGGAAGGCATATACCCTGGGGAACAGGCTACCAGAATGGAGCCTGCTTAAGAAGGCTCTAATAAAGGAAGAAAGAGAGCTAATCTTCTCAGTGATATACCCCACTTCTTATCACTAGCCTAAATAAAAGTCCTATCTGCTGTTTGTCTGCTCTTTCCTCACAACCACCACTTCCCAACCAGGAGGTCTTAAGTGTGACCATGTTCCTTCTTCTCCCTGGGAATACCAATTCATATGGCTGTGCTACAAACATATAGTATTTATTATTTTTTGAGCAGTAGAAATCTGGAAATATCAAACCATAGAGGTCTTCACTAACACATCCCAAATGTTGTAAGGGATTAATGACAGGAAATTACTAGATGTTTCCTTTGAGAGATACAGGTCTTCACCAGTAAATAGGTAGGTAATGGGTTTCCTTTCACTGCCCTGACTAGAGGGTCCACTTTTAACTTCCAATGATCAATCTAAAATTTAACTGAAATGCCCAAATACTCCCTACCTCCCTTCAACTACAAAATTTCTCTTTTTTCTTGGGTTGTAATAACATCCAGCACATTTGGAAACTGCCCTCCACCAGCAATATAGCCCCTTTTCAAGCTCCCACTCTTTCATTAGCTTTTGTTAACTTTAAAAAAAAAAAAATAAAATCAATCATTCATATATATATATCACTAAATGTAAAAAATGTAAAAAAATTCCTTGTGCAGGAAATTGTTACTACTGCACACTTGCAAGCAGTTTAACACAAGTTATTTTACTTGAGAAAGATGGGAAGTCAGCTTTCCACAGTTTCCTGAAAAGCACAGAAATATTAAACTGCCACAGTTGAACAGACAGAATAAAGCGCAACTGATCCCAAAGGCAAAACAAGACGAGGTTAAGTTTCAGAAGCACAGGAAAGTACTATAATTCTTTTGCATTCCCTTCCACCTCTTGTCTGAAACAACCAGAAGGCAATTAAGTATTTCCTCAATACAGAAATGCAAGCTTCTCAATGAAGCAGTAGAAAAGTCTCTGCTACAGATCAGACACTTATCATTTACATCTTAATATATTCCCACACCTGGTTCCCCTTTGTATTTCTTAATTTTAAGCTAGAATTTACATAAGTCAACCAGAATTTATTTCCCTCCCCTAACTTCTACTTTGGTTTTAATAGCAAGAAGTAGTGCAGAGGCTAGCAGGGTTGTAGAAAAGATCCTTATCAAGCCAGCACAGCACACAACTGTTCAGGGGTTGCCAACTAATCAAATTTAAACTTTTCTCCTATTCAAAGGATTTAATTTTGATCCCCTCCACCCTTCAACATTTTTCCTTATTGGTCATCTTCAGGACTAAGTACAGATTTGCATCCCTAATGGTCCTGACTTCAGAGCACACCTACAAAACCCACGATTCTGTCTACTTAGGAATCCCTGTCAGACATAGTAGCCTGTCACACCCTTTAACAAACTTGAATTGCCAGCTTCTCTTATAACACTTTCCTAACGTATAAATAGAGATAATTCTTCCTGGATCATGAAGCAGTACTCTCCCTAGGGCAGGGCACTGTAATGATAAACATCATAAATTTTCAATACGCAGTAAAACTTCTGTTTTGTTTTTTTTCCCCAGACAATAAATGCTTACTACATCTGCTTGTTAGTTCGGATAAAATCTCTGAACAGTGGCTCAACATCTAAAAACAATTCGGGTAAAGAGGATAACAGAGATTCAAATCAGCGAAATACATTTCAGACTTCGTAGGTGACAAAAATCTGTTTTCTCAAGATCAAAATACTTACAGAAAGTGAGTAAAACAGAACGTAGGAGAGTACCTGAAAATGACACAATCTAGTACCCTATGCTAATACTGTATCTTCAAATTAACATCTCTGATGCAAGCAATTTTTCAACACAAATCAGAACTGTTTGTCGATTCCGCAGTCATGAAGTATATTTATGCTACTCAGCCCCACCCACACCCAAAAGACTGTATTCACTGGAAAGTGAATTCACTGGAAAGTGAACTCAGCTGGGAGATGGAAGTGCTCCTGCATGTGCCATTTTTCAGGCACACTGACTCAAAATTTCATGTAAAATATAGGATGTGCAAAAAGATCACACAAGGCAGAAGGAGCAGGAAGGTCTCCATGAATTAAACAAAAGTCTGATAGAAAACAGTTTCCTCAAAATAATACATTATGTCACCCTAGAGAACCTGATTTCAGAACTGCAGTACTGAGCTACTGAGCAAGACCATGAAATTGATTGTTATTGTCCGAGCTGATTATAATACAGAAACACATAAAGGCACATTTTAAAATATGTTTTTACTTAACTTGCAATACAAAGACCCTCATAATACACTTAACATAAATATGTATAAATATATTATGTGAGTATGTGCACAGGATGGGTCTCCTTCAGAAAGGATAACTTTCAGTTGTTGAGATAATTAGTGTCCTTCAAAACTATGCTCCTGGAAATCAACATTTATACAATACTATGCATAAAACATGTCTTTTCCCCCCCACACACACATATACTGTCATAAACAAATCATATTATCAAAGCTATTTCATATTCATAACATATTGTTCAGAGCTATTGCAGTTACAAATTAATTGAATGGAAAAGCTGAGAAAAATAAACAAAAAGCTAGAAAGACAACCAGAACCCTGAGAGAGCCCATTTATCATGAAAAAGCACCAGGTATTACAAGGACAGTATAACCTAGAGAACTGTCAAAACTGCCAACTTCATGGTCTCTACTACTATTTATTGAATGCATACCATGTAGGCTATAGGTTTCTCATGGTTCATACCTTCTTTTCCCATTCATACTCATTTATGAATACACAAGGAGCTTCATAATATGCTGAAGACCTGTTATGCTTAATATCAGACAGCAAATCTTAGATGTACGAGAGACCTTTCCAAGGTGTCAGAAAATCTTGCTTAGTTTTCAACGCCTCTTGCAAACATCCAACACACAGAGAAGTACTTTTAGACGACTAAGTGAAACGTTACTTATCTTATCTCAACACGACCATTACCAGCCACCCACTTATCTAACGGTAAAAACGCGTGTGGGAATTCTGCCAGCAGCAGTACAGCTATCAGCTACCTAAATGGACTGCCTTCTTATATTTGCAAGTAAGAGAAACTATTCAGACACAAGCGTGTCATAGCACTTCTCTTCTGTGTTTGAAGAGTAATGGATCTGTAATCACACGGCAGGGAGCATAAGTAATATTTGTAGAGAGGATTAGTCAGCACAGATGGATTGTTCAAAAGGATGTTAAGAAAATAAATGGAAATACGAGAGCAATACCAAAGTTTATCTAAATTAAATTTACATCAATTCAAAGATAGGGAAAAGTATCAATTTGGGCAGATTTCAGGATCAGTCAGCAAAACAAAGAAAGAGACATTTTAATAGATGTGGTTGGCCCAATACCCAACACATTGCAGCAATACTAGTTTTTCAGAGCAGCTGCCAGTCTTTCTCTAAAGCTAAGTGCCCACACATAGCTGCACGATGTCACAGCACCCTTCCTGCACAAATCTTTGTGTTTACACCGCCATGCTGAGGAAATAACGTGGAGATATCAGAAATAGTCTAGCCAAATAAATAAGAAATAGATATGCAAGAAATATGACTAATCATATAAGACAAATAGGAAACAAATAGGGAGGTTTTTTGCTGTAGCATTGAGCAAATGGGCATAAGCAATCCCGAGACTGAAATCCCTCTGCCCAGATTTTTATAAGCTTCTCCTTTGCCCAGATTTTTGTACCCTCAAGTTACAGGAACCGTCATTATGGATAATTAGCACAACAAAATCACTTTCCAAAACACATTAGTTGTTGAAGACTCATGTTTTGAGCGTTTCCTTTTCATTATGCAGAGTCAGCTAAATAAAATATTCAGTCTAAATCAATTTGTTAATCGATGTTCAACTGTTTGGATGTACAGGAACAGGACAGGCTAAAGGACAAGTGGGCAGGGGAACACCTTTAAATAGCATTCCTTCAAGATTTAAAAATCGAACCGCATTCACCTTAGCAGGAAGCCAAGTTATAATATTCAACAATTGGTTTCAGAGTTTAGCATTTTAATTCTTTTCATACTCAGCATCATTCTGTCATTATTAAGTAGATATGAAGATGAGTTTTTTTTTAGCTACATCGATGACTCAAGCTCCTCTTGCATTTACCATAAAGAGATAAAACCATTCAGAAGTAAATGTTGAACTGCCCTCCCAATCAAAGAAGAGAGAATTTAAGGTCACATTAGTTTATCTGTTGCCACCAAAACAAATTTAGTTACCATAATTCTTCTCTATAGTAAAAATTAATTATGTTAATTAATACAAAATTTTTTTGAAGTATTTTTTCTCTCTTTATATGTTGCTTTATAACGACTACATTACAATGATATTCCCTGAAGCATTAAAATCAAAGATACTAATGAACTATTAGCTGTACTTGAGTCATAGAAGACAAGTAAATACTACCCAGTGGGGCCCTATAGGCATGTTCTGCACCCTGCATTTTCTACTTTACTCTTTCCTTCTTTGTGAAGTTTTCAGTAATGATCACACACTCTACAGCTGTCATTTCTCATACCACTTGCCTTACATAGGGTCATACTCTACCCTTCCATTCAGAAATGGAAAGTAAGTGTTCACTGTGGACTATATTCAACATCACAGAGCGTTCATGAGTAGCAAAGCAATTTCAATATGCAAACTGCAAAATATCTGCTGGGAAAAGACATTTCCTGGGTTACTGCTGCTTTCCTTTTCTTTCTGCATTACGATTTTCTGACACACCTCAATGATATTTTCAACATCTTTCTAGATACAAATTTCATTTCTAGGGGCTAATGGGATTTTGATGCAGTAAGGACATTTACACAAGGTAGGAGGTTGCTCAGTTCTCCTAATATTTCTAATCCTAGAAAACCACATCATCACTGCAGTTCCACTGCAGGACTACTACAAGATGAAAAAGCCAGGAATTAGGCATTGTGTTAAACTGTCATCCTTGCCATAGGTCTCCAATAGGCAGAAACTGATATTTTTCCTCATATAAGTAGATGGTCTCCTGAAGCAACTAATACATTGTGGGATTTTTTTATGCATATCATATATAGCTGCCTTCTGAATACCCAGACTTGAGCACACTATAAACATATAAAAGTCAACAGAAGGTTGGGAAAGTCTGTCAAAGCAGTTTAGCATCCAACTGAGACCAAAGCAATTAAAGCCCTTCTTCTTTATTAACAGTGACAGGTGTAGCTGCAGTAAGACAGTGGTCAAGTTAGCAAGCATATGATAAACATAAGACACTGAGCAACATTATTTACTGCACATTTCAGATTCTATGAGGGGAAAGAAATGCCATACAAAATTAATTTTCAAAAAATCATGAGAAAGAAAATGTTGATATCATCAAGAAATGTATTCACCGAACAGAG